>CACVBM020000741.1:0-10740 GCA_902728155.2 Microthlaspi erraticum
AATTAATGGTTGGGAACCGGAAGAGGTAAGGAGTCCGAAATGTACCTCTGTGACTCCACATTGTGGAAACTCACTTGTAGTGTATAAGATGAACTAGATGGACCCATACTTACCCAAACATGGATTAATAGGTTCTACACATGACTATGAGGACAAACATGAGTGAAACGGTCTCAATCCAAGGGAGGAACATCAAATGGACCAAATTTGGGAACCGGAAGAGGTAAGGAGTCCGAAATGTACCTCTGTGACTCCACATTGTGGAAACTCACTTGTAGTGTATAAGATGAACTAGATGGACCCATACTTACCAAACATGGATTAATAGGTTCTACACATGACTATGAGGACAAACATGAGTGAAACGGTCTCAATCCAAGGGAGGAACATCAAATGGACCTAATTTGGGAACCGGAAGAGGTAAGGAGTCCGAAATGTACCTCTGTGACTCCACATTGTGGAAACTCACTTGTAGTGTATAAGATGAACTAGATGGACCCATACTTACCCAAACATGGATTAATAGGTTCTACACATGACTATGAGGACAAACATGAGTGAAACGGTCTCAATCCAAGGGAGGAACATCAAATGGACCAAATTTGGGAACCGGAAGAGGTAAGGAGTCCGAAATGTACCTCTGTGACTCCACATTGTGGAAACTCACTTGTAGTGTATAAGATGAACTAGATGGACCCATACTTACCAAACATGGATTAATAGGTTCTACACATGACTATGAGGACAAACATGAGTGAAACGGTCTCAATCCAAGGGAGGAACATCAAATGGACCTAATTTGGGAACCGGAAGAGGTAAGGAGTCCGAAATGTACCTCTGTGACTCCACATTGTGGAAACTCACTTGTAGTGTATAAGATGAACTAGATGGACCCATACTTACCCAAACATGGATTAATAGGTTCTACACATGACTATGAGGACAAACATGAGTGAAACGGTCTCAATCCAAGGGAGGAACATCAAATGGACCTAATTTGGGAACCGGAAGAGGTAAGGAGTCCGAAATGTACCTCTGTGACTCCACATTGTGGAAACTCACTTGTAGTGTATAAGATGAACTAGATGGACCCATACTTACCAAACATGGATTAATAGGTTCTACACATGACTATGAGGACAAACATGAGTGAAACGGTCTCAATCCAAGGGAGGAACATCAAATGGACCTAATTTGGGAACCGGAAGAGGTAAGGAGTCCGAAATGTACCTCTGTGACTCCACATTGTGGAAACTCACTTGTAGTGTATAAGATGAACTAGATGGACCCATACTTACCCAAACATGGATTAATAGGTTCTACACATGACTATGAGGACAAACATGAGTGAAACGGTCTCAATCCAAGGGAGGAACATCAAATGGACCTAATTTGGGAACCGGAAGAGGTAAGGAGTCCGAAATGTACCTCTGTGACTCCACATTGTGGAAACTCACTTGTAGTGTATAAGATGAACTAGATGGACCCATACTTACCAAACATGGATTAATAGGTTCTACACATGACTATGAGGACAAACATGAGTGAAACGGTCTCAATCCAAGGGAGGAACATCAAATGGACCTAATTTGGGAACCGGAAGAGGTAAGGAGTCCGAAATGTACCTCTGTGACTCCACATTGTGGAAACTCACTTGTAGTGTATAAGATGAACTAGATGGACCCATACTTACCCAAACATGGATTAATAGGTTCTACACATGACTATGAGGACAAACATGAGTGAAACGGTCTCAATCCAAGGGAGGAACATCAAATGGACCTAATTTGGGAACCGGAAGAGGTAAGGAGTCCGAAATGTACCTCTGTGACTCCACATTGTGGAAACTCACTTGTAGTGTATAAGATGAACTAGATGGACCCATACTTACCAAACATGGATTAATAGGTTCTACACATGACTATGAGGACAAACATGAGTGAAACGGTCTCAATCCAAGGGAGGAACATCAAATGGACCTAATTTGGGAACCGGAAGAGGTAAGGAGTCCGAAATGTACCTCTGTGACTCCACATTGTGGAAACTCACTTGTAGTGTATAAGATGAACTAGATGGACCCATACTTACCCAAACATGGATTAATAGGTTCTACACATGACTATGAGGACAAACATGAGTGAAACGGTCTCAATCCAAGGGAGGAACATCAAATGGACCTAATTTGGGAACCGGAAGAGGTAAGGAGTCCGAAATGTACCTCTGTGACTCCACATTGTGGAAACTCACTTGTAGTGTATAAGATGAACTAGATGGACCCATACTTACCAAACATGGATTAATAGGTTCTACACATGACTATGAGGACAAACATGAGTGAAACGGTCTCAATCCAAGGGAGGAACATCAAATGGACCAAATTTGGGAACCGGAAGAGGTAAGGAGTCCGAAATGTACCTCTGTGACTCCACATTGTGGAAACTCACTTGTAGTGTATAAGATGAACTAGATGGACCCATACTTACCAAACATGGATTAATAGGTTCTACACATGACTATGAGGACAAACATGAGTGAAACGGTCTCAATCCAAGGGAGGAACATCAAATGGACCTAATTTGGGAACCGGAAGAGGTAAGGAGTCCGAAATGTACCTCTGTGACTCCACATTGTGGAAACTCACTTGTAGTGTATAAGATGAACTAGATGGACCCATACTTACCAAACATGGATTAATAGGTTCTACACATGACTATGAGGACAAACATGAGTGAAACGGTCTCAATCCAAGGGAGGAACATCAAATGGACCTAATTTGGGAACCGGAAGAGGTAAGGAGTCCGAAATGTACCTCTGTGACTCCACATTGTGGAAACTCACTTGTAGTGTATAAGATGAACTAGATGGACCCATACTTACCAAACATGGATTAATAGGTTCTACACATGACTATGAGGACAAACATGAGTGAAACGGTCTCAATCCAAGGGAGGAACATCAAATGGACCTAATTTGGGAACCGGAAGAGGTAAGGAGTCCGAAATGTACCTCTGTGACTCCACATTGTGGAAACTCACTTGTAGTGTATAAGATGAACTAGATGGACCCATACTTACCAAACATGGATTAATAGGTTCTACACATGACTATGAGGACAAACATGAGTGAAACGGTCTCAATCCAAGGGAGGAACATCAAATGGACCTAATTTGGGAACCGGAAGAGGTAAGGAGTCCGAAATGTACCTCTGTGACTCCACATTGTGGAAACTCACTTGTAGTGTATAAGATGAACTAGATGGACCCATACTTATCCAAACATGGATTAATAGGTTCTACACATGACTATGAGGACAAACATGAGTGAAACGGTCTCAATCCAAGGGAGGAACATCAAATGGACCTAATTTGGGAACCGGAAGAGGTAAGGAGTCCGAAATGTACCTCTGTGACTCCACATTGTGGAAACTCACTTGTAGTGTATAAGATGAACTAGATGGACCCATACTTACCAAACATGGATTAATAGGTTCTACACATGACTATGAGGACAAACATGAGTGAAACGGTCTCAATCCAAGGGAGGAACATCAAATGGACCAATTTGGGAACCGGAAGAGGTAAGGAGTCCGAAATGTACCTCTGTGACTCCACATTGTGGAAACTCACTTGTAGTGTATAAGATGAACTAGATGGACCCATACTTACCAAACATGGATTAATAGGTTCTACACATGACTATGAGGACAAACATGAGTGAAACGGTCTCAATCCAAGGGAGGAACATCAAATGGACCAAATTTGGGAACCGGAAGAGGTAAGGAGTCCGAAATGTACCTCTGTGACTCCACATTGTGGAAACTCACTTGTAGTGTATAAGATGAACTAGATGGACCCATACTTACCAAACATGGATTAATAGGTTCTACACATGACTATGAGGACAAACATGAGTGAAACGGTCTCAATCCAAGGGAGGAACATCAAATGGACCAAATTTGGGAACCGGAAGAGGTAAGGAGTCCGAAATGTACCTCTGTGACTCCACATTGTGGAAACTCACTTGTAGTGTATAAGATGAACTAGATGGACCCATACTTACCAAACATGGATTAATAGGTTCTACACATGACTATGAGGACAAACATGAGTGAAACGGTCTCAATCCAAGGGAGGAACATCAAATGGACCAATTTGGGAACCGGAAGAGGTAAGGAGTCCGAAATGTACCTCTGTGACTCCACATTGTGGAAACTCACTTGTAGTGTATAAGATGAACTAGATGGACCCATACTTACCAAACATGGATTAATAGGTTCTACACATGACTATGAGGACAAACATGAGTGAAACGGTCTCAATCCAAGGGAGGAACATCAAATGGACCAAATTTGGGAACCGGAAGAGGTAAGGAGTCCGAAATGTACCTCTGTGACTCCACATTGTGGAAACTCACTTGTAGTGTATAAGATGAACTAGATGGACCCATACTTACCAAACATGGATTAATAGGTTCTACACATGACTATGAGGACAAACATGAGTGAAACGGTCTCAATCCAAGGGAGGAACATCAAATGGACCAAATTTGGGAACCGGAAGAGGTAAGGAGTCCGAAATGTACCTCTGTGACTCCACATTGTGGAAACTCACTTGTAGTGTATAAGATGAACTAGATGGACCCATACTTACCAAACATGGATTAATAGGTTCTACACATGACTATGAGGACAAACATGAGTGAAACGGTCTCAATCCAAGGGAGGAACATCAAATGGACCAAATTTGGGAACCGGAAGAGGTAAGGAGTCCGAAATGTACCTCTGTGACTCCACATTGTGGAAACTCACTTGTAGTGTATAAGATGAACTAGATGGACCCATACTTACCAAACATGGATTAATAGGTTCTACACATGACTATGAGGACAAACATGAGTGAAACGGTCTCAATCCAAGGGAGGAACATCAAATGGACCAAATTTGGGAACCGGAAGAGGTAAGGAGTCCGAAATGTACCTCTGTGACTCCACATTGTGGAAACTCACTTGTAGTGTATAAGATGAACTAGATGGACCCATACTTACCAAACATGGATTAATAGGTTCTACACATGACTATGAGGACAAACATGAGTGAAACGGTCTCAATCCAAGGGAGGAACATCAAATGGACCAAATTTGGGAACCGGAAGAGGTAAGGAGTCCGAAATGTACCTCTGTGACTCCACATTGTGGAAACTCACTTGTAGTGTATAAGATGAACTAGATGGACCCATACTTACCAAACATGGATTAATAGGTTCTACACATGACTATGAGGACAAACATGAGTGAAACGGTCTCAATCCAAGGGAGGAACATCAAATGGACCTAATTTGGGAACCGGAAGAGGTAAGGAGTCCGAAATGTACCTCTGTGACTCCACATTGTGGAAACTCACTTGTAGTGTATAAGATGAACTAGATGGACCCATACTTACCAAACATGGATTAATAGGTTCTACACATGACTATGAGGACAAACATGAGTGAAACGGTCTCAATCCAAGGGAGGAACATCAAATGGACCTAATTTGGGAACCGGAAGAGGTAAGGAGTCCGAAATGTACCTCTGTGACTCCACATTGTGGAAACTCACTTGTAGTGTATAAGATGAACTAGATGGACCCATACTTATCCAAACATGGATTAATAGGTTCTACACATGACTATGAGGACAAACATGAGTGAAACGGTCTCAATCCAAGGGAGGAACATCAAATGGACCTAATTTGGGAACCGGAAGAGGTAAGGAGTCCGAAATGTACCTCTGTGACTCCACATTGTGGAAACTCACTTGTAGTGTATAAGATGAACTAGATGGACCCATACTTATCCAAACATGGATTAATAGGTTCTACACATGACTATGAGGACAAACATGAGTGAAACGGTCTCAATCCAAGGGAGGAACATCAAATGGACCTAATTTGGGAACCGGAAGAGGTAAGGAGTCCGAAATGTACCTCTGTGACTCCACATTGTGGAAACTCACTTGTAGTGTATAAGATGAACTAGATGGACCCATACTTACCAAACATGGATTAATAGGTTCTACACATGACTATGAGGACAAACATGAGTGAAACGGTCTCAATCCAAGGGAGGAACATCAAATGGACCTAATTTGGGAACCGGAAGAGGTAAGGAGTCCGAAATGTACCTCTGTGACTCCACATTGTGGAAACTCACTTGTAGTGTATAAGATGAACTAGATGGACCCATACTTACCCAAACATGGATTAATAGGTTCTACACATGACTATGAGGACAAACATGAGTGAAACGGTCTCAATCCAAGGGAGGAACATCAAATGGACCTAATTTGGGAACCGGAAGAGGTAAGGAGTCCGAAATGTACCTCTGTGACTCCACATTGTGGAAACTCACTTGTAGTGTATAAGATGAACTAGATGGACCCATACTTACCAAACATGGATTAATAGGTTCTACACATGACTATGAGGACAAACATGAGTGAAACGGTCTCAATCCAAGGGAGGAACATCAAATGGACCTAATTTGGGAACCGGAAGAGGTAAGGAGTCCGAAATGTACCTCTGTGACTCCACATTGTGGAAACTCACTTGTAGTGTATAAGATGAACTAGATGGACCCATACTTACCAAACATGGATTAATAGGTTCTACACATGACTATGAGGACAAACATGAGTGAAACGGTCTCAATCCAAGGGAGGAACATCAAATGGACCTAATTTGGGAACCGGAAGAGGTAAGGAGTCCGAAATGTACCTCTGTGACTCCACATTGTGGAAACTCACTTGTAGTGTATAAGATGAACTAGATGGACCCATACTTACCAAACATGGATTAATAGGTTCTACACATGACTATGAGGACAAACATGAGTGAAACGGTCTCAATCCAAGGGAGGAACATCAAATGGACCTAATTTGGGAACCGGAAGAGGTAAGGAGTCCGAAATGTACCTCTGTGACTCCACATTGTGGAAACTCACTTGTAGTGTATAAGATGAACTAGATGGACCCATACTTACCAAACATGGATTAATAGGTTCTACACATGACTATGAGGACAAACATGAGTGAAACGGTCTCAATCCAAGGGAGGAACATCAAATGGACCTAATTTGGGAACCGGAAGAGGTAAGGAGTCCGAAATGTACCTCTGTGACTCCACATTGTGGAAACTCACTTGTAGTGTATAAGATGAACTAGATGGACCCATACTTACCAAACATGGATTAATAGGTTCTACACATGACTATGAGGACAAACATGAGTGAAACGGTCTCAATCCAAGGGAGGAACATCAAATGGACCTAATTTGGGAACCGGAAGAGGTAAGGAGTCCGAAATGTACCTCTGTGACTCCACATTGTGGAAACTCACTTGTAGTGTATAAGATGAACTAGATGGACCCATACTTACCAAACATGGATTAATAGGTTCTACACATGACTATGAGGACAAACATGAGTGAAACGGTCTCAATCCAAGGGAGGAACATCAAATGGACCTAATTTGGGAACCGGAAGAGGTAAGGAGTCCGAAATGTACCTCTGTGACTCCACATTGTGGAAACTCACTTGTAGTGTATAAGATGAACTAGATGGACCCATACTTACCAAACATGGATTAATAGGTTCTACACATGACTATGAGGACAAACATGAGTGAAACGGTCTCAATCCAAGGGAGGAACATCAAATGGACCTAATTTGGGAACCGGAAGAGGTAAGGAGTCCGAAATGTACCTCTGTGACTCCACATTGTGGAAACTCACTTGTAGTGTATAAGATGAACTAGATGGACCCATACTTACCAAACATGGATTAATAGGTTCTACACATGACTATGAGGACAAACATGAGTGAAACGGTCTCAATCCAAGGGAGGAACATCAAATGGACCTAATTTGGGAACCGGAAGAGGTAAGGAGTCCGAAATGTACCTCTGTGACTCCACATTGTGGAAACTCACTTGTAGTGTATAAGATGAACTAGATGGACCCATACTTACCAAACATGGATTAATAGGTTCTACACATGACTATGAGGACAAACATGAGTGAAACGGTCTCAATCCAAGGGAGGAACATCAAATGGACCTAATTTGGGAACCGGAAGAGGTAAGGAGTCCGAAATGTACCTCTGTGACTCCACATTGTGGAAACTCACTTGTAGTGTATAAGATGAACTAGATGGACCCATACTTACCAAACATGGATTAATAGGTTCTACACATGACTATGAGGACAAACATGAGTGAAACGGTCTCAATCCAAGGGAGGAACATCAAATGGACCAAATTTGGGAACCGGAAGAGGTAAGGAGTCCGAAATGTACCTCTGTGCCTCCACATTGTGGAAACTCACTTGTAGTGTATAAGATGAACTAGATGGACCCATACTTACCAAACATGGATTAATAGGCTTCTACACATGACTATGAGGACAAACATGAGTGAAACGGTCTCAATCCAAGGGAGGAACATCAAATGGACCAAATTTGGGAACCGGAAGAGGTAAGGAGTCCGAAATGTACCTCTGTGCCTCCACATTGTGGAAACTCACTTGTAGTGTATAAGATGAACTAGATGGACCCATACTTACCAAACATGGATTAATAGTTCTACACATGACTATGAGGACAAACATGAGTGAAACGGTCTCAATCCAAGGGAGGAACATCAAATGGACCAAATTTGGGAACCGGAAGAGGTAAGGAGTCCGAAATGTACCTCTGTGCCTCCACATTGTGGAAACTCACTTGTAGTGTATAAGATGAACTAGATGGACCCATACTTACCAAACATGGATTAATAGTTCTACACATGACTATGAGGACAAACATGAGTGAAACGGTCTCAATCCAAGGGAGGAACATCAAATGGACCAAATTTGGGAACCGGAAGAGGTAAGGAGTCCGAAATGTACCTCTGTGCCTCCACATTGTGGAAACTCACTTGTAGTGTATAAGATGAACTAGATGGACCCATACTTACCAAAACATGGATTAATAGTTCTACACATGACTATGAGGACAAACATGAGTGAAACGGTCTCAATCCAAGGGAGGAACATCAAATGGACCAAATTTGGGAACCGGAAGAGGTAAGGAGTCCGAAATGTACCTCTGTGCCTCCACATTGTGGAAACTCACTTGTAGTGTATAAGATGAACTAGATGGACCCATACTTACCAAAACATGGATTAATAGTTCTACACATGACTATGAGGACAAACATGAGTGAAACGGTCTCAATCCAAGGGAGGAACATCAAATGGACCAAATTTGGGAACCGGAAGAGGTAAGGAGTCCGAAATGTACCTCTGTGCCTCCACATTGTGGAAACTCACTTGTAGTGTATAAGATGAACTAGATGGACCCATACTTACCAAACATGGATTAATAGCTTCTACACATGACTATGAGGACAAACATGAGTGAAACGGTCTCAATCCAAGGGAGGAACATCAAATGGACCAAATTTGGGAACCGGAAGAGGTAAGGAGTCCGAAATGTACCTCTGTGCCTCCACATTGTGGAAACTCACTTGTAGTGTATAAGATGAACTAGATGGACCCATACTTACCAAAACATGGATTAATAGTTCTACACATGACTATGAGGACAAACATGAGTGAAACGGTCTCAATCCAAGGGAGGAACATCAAATGGACCAAATTTGGGAACCGGAAGAGGTAAGGAGTCCGAAATGTACCTCTGTGCCTCCACATTGTGGAAACTCACTTGTAGTGTATAAGATGAACTAGATGGACCCATACTTACCAAAACATGGATTAATAGTTCTACACATGACTATGAGGACAAACATGAGTGAAACGGTCTCAATCCAAGGGAGGAACATCAAATGGACCAAATTTGGGAACCGGAAGAGGTAAGGAGTCCGAAATGTACCTCTGTGCCTCCACATTGTGGAAACTCACTTGTAGTGTATAAGATGAACTAGATGGACCCATACTTACCAAACATGGATTAATAGTTCTACACATGACTATGAGGACAAACATGAGTGAAACGGTCTCAATCCAAGGGAGGAACATCAAATGGACCAAATTTGGGAACCGGAAGAGGTAAGGAGTCCGAAATGTACCTCTGTGCCTCCACATTGTGGAAACTCACTTGTAGTGTATAAGATGAACTAGATGGACCCATACTTACCAAAACATGGATTAATAGCTTCTACACATGACTATGAGGACAAACATGAGTGAAACGGTCTCAATCCAAGGGAGGAACATCAAATGGACCAAATTTGGGAACCGGAAGAGGTAAGGAGTCCGAAATGTACCTCTGTGCCTCCACATTGTGGAAACTCACTTGTAGTGTATAAGATGAACTAGATGGACCCATACTTACCAAACATGGATTAATAGTTCTACACATGACTATGAGGACAAACATGAGTGAAACGGTCTCAATCCAAGGGAGGAACATCAAATGGACCAAATTTGGGAACCGGAAGAGGTAAGGAGTCCGAAATGTACCTCTGTGCCTCCACATTGTGGAAACTCACTTGTAGTGTATAAGATGAACTAGATGGACCCATACTTACCAAACATGGATTAATAGGTTCTACACATGACTATGAGGACAAACATGAGTGAAACGGTCTCAATCCAAGGGAGGAACATCAAATGGACCAAATTTGGGAACCGGAAGAGGTAAGGAGTCCGAAATGTACCTCTGTGCCTCCACATTGTGGAAACTCACTTGTAGTGTATAAGATGAACTA
>CACVBM020000743.1:0-233437 GCA_902728155.2 Microthlaspi erraticum
ATGATTTGGTCTAATGAGAATGATGGAATTGTGTCAAAAAAAAAAATGTGTTACCTTCGAGTTATTAAATAAAATATTGATTTTGAGGAACAAGTACTGAACAAAACATGTTTAAACGTAAAGAAGATCTACTGAGTTTTTAAAACCAAAATAGCCAAAACAAATCTTATGGTATGGTAAAATATATCAACAACAAAAACCCGATTTGTTTCTTATATATGCTTTTGCGACTTCTCCCAAGCGTTTAATTACATCATGAAACAAGTTGCTCACCGGTTCTATATCCATTGGATCCGAAGCAAAAGCATCCTTGAAACAAGTAACCCGTTGCGTTAATAAATATGTCAAACATGCATATCTTCTTCACTCATATCCCTTACTTCGAACTTCTCCAGTCTTCAAGAAAATTGATAGGAATGTTATAGTGACATTCTGCTTGCACGGCAAGAAAGGTTGAGGTTCATTAATCTAATGGGTAATTTGGCTTCATTAGAAAAAATGGAAAATGATTGTAATAAAAATTAAAAACCAAATTCAAAGTTGTTGCATTTATTTTCTTTCTGGCCAGCTAATGTCACTATAAAGCTATTGAACTCTTACAAAACACTCCATTATAAAAAAAAATCATTCGCACGTTTATTTAAAGAAATCAACACTACTTATATATTTTCAAACTAAAATTAATACGGTATTAAAAGGGCATGATAATTTTGGGAACACATATATCTCCTCATCGTAATCTCTCTTAATCTTGGACACTTTCTTATAGCTTCTCAGCAACGCATAGTTGTCAATTTTTTAGAGTTATCCGATACTCCACATCTTAACCTATCCATATATTTGTAATATAATAATATTGAGTTGCTATTGAACAAACTCCTATCTTACATGAAAGTATGAAGGAATTTTAATATTAAATTGTTATTGAACAATCGTACTATATAGTCCTATCAAATTTCTTTCTAACTAAGTTAATTGCATTTATAAAGTGTTATCTTAATTGATTGGTCAAGACTCGAGAAATGAAAATGTCATTTTGTTGTTTAGAATATACCTATATGCATCTACCCCTAGATAAAGCCATCTCAGAATTTCAATGCTACATACAAATGTGTGGGGTCGTTTGTTTCAAAAATAAAACTACGTACGACGCCCGTAAACGAAAAGCAAGAAAATTAAAGGGGCATAATTGAAATATATGGGAAATAGCGAAGATATTTTATTATCATAGAGAGTGTTCCGAAAGAAGGGGATCTAAAGTTCACTCTTCCCAAAACAAAACAGAAATCTGAAAGAAAAAAGAGAGATTGTAACAAATGATGACCATATCTGACACAAGTCAGCGTACACTGTTCACCATGAGAAAGTCCAATATAACCTTACTCTCAAGTTTCTCCATTTGCTTCCTTGTAGCGAAAATTAAGGAGGGTCTCTCAGCATTATCTAGAGACAATGTTCAATGGCTGATTTACAAATTACAACACCGTGGTTCTAACTTCTAACCGAAAAAATCAATATTTTATTTAATAACTCAAAGGTAACACATTTTGCTAGCATTGCTATGTTATTTGCTAGCAGGTCATAACTAGTGATTTACAACATTTATTCGTTAAACGTGTTGTCCCCCCACTTGACACAAGAAACACTTTCTCTCTCCTTACGTCACCTCTCGTCTTTTGATGTCCTCAACCTAAATAGGGGCAAAACCGTCACATTTCCAAGTGTGTTTTGTGTATCAATTTGATTTTCCATTATTACAACCCCTAAATCTAATTCATCGGTCAACTGAATATATACATCATCGGTCAAAATTTGTTTGTCATATTTATTCAAAAAGTTTGGATTATTTTGGATCATGTATATATAGATGCATATAGGATCACGTGACTTGATCTAAAATGTGCAAGCAGCATGCCTAATTAAAATGTGTTATATAAGTTACCAAAAAAAATTAAAATGTGATATATATAGAAAGTAACCCTTCTCTTCTTAAAATATTTTGTTATAAAAAGAATACGACTATACGAGGTGGATTTTAGATAATTATTTAAATAAAGTAATATATTGGAGTACTATGAAGAAAATATTATTTTGGAGTAACAATCAAGAATCAACTATAAAATATTTTGCATGGGACCAATACGAGGTTGGTAATAGTTGTTATAGGAAAACGTCCAAAAGAATGGATTCATCCATGAAGAATGTCATGGCGCAAAATAGACCCACAACTAAAATACATTATCAACTTGAAGACAAACATTCTTTTTTTTTGCTTAAAGACGAATATTCAAATCTTTTATTTATCTAAGGACAAACATTATGAATTCTTTTATGGGAAATTGCAAGGAATATACACAGATAATTGTGAAATTAGATAGCAGTCATTGTCACCTTTTCACAAGTACTGTATAGGAAGAAGAATACCATTTTAACCCTATTAATATTTTATGTAAAAAAAAGTTAATAGATGTAAAAAGGATTATTTTGGTGGGATCTCTTTGGAAATAATTTGAAGTAATATGCTAACACTAACATTAGCACAATATCATATTAATTAACCAATAATTATTATAATACGATATTAGTTTATATAATAATCAAATAAGTTATCACAACATCTTAGTTAGCATAAAATGATATTAGTTAGCACGATACTCAAAATAGTTATCACGATATCACATTTGTTAGCATGATAGTTAAATATTTATCGTAATATCATACTCTCTCTGTTTCAAATTAGTTGTCGTTTTGGCAAAATATATCTGCAAATATTTGGATGTATCTGCAATGCAAAACATGTCCAGATACGTCCAAATATTTGCAGATACATTTTGCCAAAACGACAACTAATTTGAAACGGAGGGAGTATAAATTAGCATGATAATCAAAATTGTTATCACAATATATTACATTAAATTAACATGATAATAGGAAAGTTAAATAGTTATCATGATACTAATTGAGAAATTTTGAGCAATACACCTTATGAGGTGTAAATTTTTAAAACTACGCCTATAGTGTGTCAATTTTCAAAAATACATTTTTCCTAATTTTAATAGATATGTTTGGGTTCACTAATTCTAGATTAGGGTTTAGATTTTAGGGTTTAGAGTTTAGATTTAAGGGTTCAATGTTATATTTTAGGGTTTAGGATTTATATTTTAGGGTTTAGGATTTATATTTTAGGGTTTAGAGTTCTTTTACTTAATGAAAAAGTGTAGTTTTGAAAATAAACATCATAGAAGTGTATTTTTTGAAAATTAGCACCTAAAAAGGTGTAGTTTTGAAGTTTCTCCTTACTAATTAGCACAATAATCAAATAAGTTATCACAATATCATATTATTGATATTAGTTAACATAATACATCTTTTTTTTTTTTTTTTTTGATAACTCAGGTGTAAATCCTAGGCCTATGGTCAGGCCCAGACTAATCCTCTGGGGGAGGTGCAACCCACGAATAGACCCTCTCTCTAGATATTCAAATGGGTCGTAAGTAGGGGCCATATCCGTGTAGTTCCCTCCAGCAGGGTTTGAACTCACAACCTGGGTGCAGGAAGGAGCCCATCCTTACCATTGGGTCACGATGCTCCAGACACATAATACATATTAGTTAGCACGATAGTTAAAATAGTTATCACGATAACTATTTGATTATGTTAGCATGATAATCAAAACTGTTATCACAACATATTATATTAATTTAACATGATAATAGGAAAAATATCTATTAAAATTACACCAATATCTGATGATGAATAGTGAAATCGATTGTTGATTAAATATTGTGATATTGATAAATAAAGTTATTAACATTTTACATGATAGTAACTCTCATATAGGTAAATAGCATCTTATGTAAATATGTTAGGAAAAAAGGATAGTTTTGGTTAAAAAAAATTCTCTCTGCTAAAAAAACTAATTATCATGTTATTTTTTTATATACCTAATTGTTAATTGTCAGGTCATTTGTGTATATTGATTAAATTTTCCCTTCTTTTATTGATCTAATAGTGGGCCAGAAAGTACCGCATCATTTTATTTTATTTTTGTCCTTTGCAAATATTTCTTTTTGTCATCTGTTCGTCCCACTTTTGATAAGAAACCAACAAAAAGAGATTTCCCTTTCTCAAACTTTTGATAAAAATATTTCCCTATCCCTATCTCAACCTTTGGAAAAGGTTATTTCGCTAAAGAAACTGAAACTACGAGGTTGAGATAGGGAAATCAATTAATCGCATGAGATGAAATGTTATATGGAGATTCAAAAGTATGACGGTGAGAAAAAAAGAAATATGATGACAAAAAAAAGTACCCCATCATTTTATTTTATTTTTGTCATTTGTTGGGAAATCAATTAATCGCATGGAAAAGGTTATTTCCTTAATCTTTTTGGCATCTGATCGTCTCATGCGATTAATTGTATTGTTAATTCGCTAAAGAAACTGAAACTACGAGGCCAAAAGGCGAAGATCAACAAACGTAAAGGGACTTAAATGAAATAAATAGCTAACTAAAAAAGTTAGGGTTTCTCTTGTTCATCAACGAAAGGTGTGATGATATTTTGAATCGTGACGAGCGATGGGTGAATTGGAAGGTACGATTCGTATTTCATTTCTCTAAAAAGTAAAGGGCTATATATACAAATTCATTATCGCCCGATCATTTCCGATGAAGATTTCATGTCTCAGGCTGGTCTAATAACTGGCTGGAACCCGCGTGTTTGCTGTGGCAATCTGGTGGTCGTGGCTATGAAAGACCTCCTTACATGACTCGAACCGACGAAGATGAGCCGCATTACACAGCAGAGCAAGAACTTGCCTATATGCAAAAACAAGTCAATGAGAGCGATGTATTTCCCATTTTTTGTTTATTCTTTTGGTTTTGGTTTTGGTTTTGGTTATAGACTTATTCACAATCATCAGCTTTATAACTTGTGCATTTTTATTGCATTTGAAACAGGGGTTTGATATCGATTACACATTAAACCGTTGCGTTTTCAACTACCATCCTGCTATGCTTGATTCACATATGTTCGTTGACAAGCCAAAAACCACTGAAGATTTGCTCAAGAGGCTCTCTCAGAAATCCCTTGATGACTACAATGAAACAAATGTGAGAATGATTCCATGTATTTTGTATTCAATATTATAAGATATATGTGCTTATTTAATTTATGGATGTGTTTTTTTCCCTTAATTTTTTTTTATAAAACAGAAGACCAGATTTGAGTTTGTCAAGGTTGTTAAAGCCAATTTTCACTGGGCTACTGCGATTATGCATCTCATAACATTTGAAGTTAAGGACCCTTTTGATGACAAGATAAAACTCTTCCAAGCAAAGGTACGCCACGCTCAAGGTGTTGTTGAAGAGTACGTCTTCTGCAGACCCAAACCCAATCAAATAGGTATGTATAAGCTTTTCTTTTTCCATCATATGTATATGAATTCTTGAGGAATATATTTGCCTATTGCACCTTGGAAGATGGATTTAGCTTGTGAGTTTATCTTTATTCGTTTATGTTGAAACTGGTTGGTAATTTCTTAGTATCCGGTTTGTTTTGATTAGTGGAATGTGTTGGGAATGTCAAGAAAGATGTGGATGAAGATGTTGATAAAGATGTTGAGAAAGAAGATACCAAGAAACCAAGGTAACGAAACATCATTGATTTTCAAGTGTCTTACTCAGATATTAGATTCTTTCTTTTGTTCTCTTCCAGATTGGTGTAGGAGCTTTTATGTGGCACGAGTGAGAACCGAAGATGATGCTTCACCACTCTTTTATTTCTATCTAATCGTTTGTCCTATATGTGATGTGACTTGATAGACAGTATTTTTTTTGTTTGTGCTTGTTATGTTAAGAATCGCTGTGAGTTCATTCTTGGGTTACTAATTTAAATTTAACTTTGTTTTTATTTAGCCGTCTGGTGATTATTGGATGATTAAAATTACCAACTTTATTTTGTAGTGTTAGACTCACTTGGTCAAATAAAGAGTAAGTTTAGAGAAAACAACATCCAAGTGTGTGATTTAAAATGTGCAAGCAGCATGCCTAATTAAAATGCTTACAGTATTTTTAATGCCAGAATGCAACCTAGAAATATAAGATTTCAGGTCGGATATTCCATCTACAGTTTGATTAATATATTGTTTTAAATAAAATAATTTACGGGATAACCAATACGATCAACTAAACTAAATTATTTGCTTCGGACCCATACGCCACTTTCTTAAAATAACTTGTTATAAAAAGACGAATAATACGGAGTAGATTTTAGGTTGGATATTTCATATAGTTTGATTACTATTTAATATAAATTTAAATAAAGTAATATTTTGGAGTACTAAAATTAAAATATTATTTTGAGTAACAATCAACGAAAGCAAAATATTTTGCATGAGGAAAGGAAAATACCATAACGAAACTGAAACTACGAGGCCAAAAGGCGAAGATCGAGAAAGTTAAACGGACTTAAAACGAAATATATAGCTAATTGGTTTTTTCTACAATAATTGTTTTTGTGATTTATACTTTCCCATTTATAATTTGTAGAAGAACAATCTATTAATATCTTCACTAATTTTAATAGAATCCGATGAGATTTAAACGACTAGAACCAAGAAAACAAGATATTGTTTTCTCAAAAGTGCACAAATTATGAACTTCAAACCTTGTTAATTGAGAAAACCGTAAACAGCAACAAAAAAACTCATGATTTCTTTTGCAAAAGCTTCAAAAACAAAGTTGACTAAGCCAAAACAACACATTAAACCAAAACTAACAACCATTACTAAAATACCAAACCACTTAAATTGACCCACACTATATATGAAAGATCCGAGAACTTAGAAAAACAAATTGATTACTTACGCTGGTTGCCTTGGTTTACCACTTCTCGGACAATGTCAAGCCTCTCACACAAATCAAAATATGCCTGCTTTATTCCATCCGACAGATCCTACAAATCAAAAAAAAAAAAGATTCATAAAGTCGGTTTCCTTCCACATTTAACCCACACAACAACAAAAAAAAAAGTTTTTCGAGTCCGTTTTCCTTTCACATTTAACCCACACAACAACAACAACAAAAAAAAAGTTTTTCGTTTTTCTGAGCAGACCAAAAATAAGGTCTTTGTTTAAATCAATCACCAAAACTTCCATATATATAAATTATTAAAAATATGAATAGTGGATACTTAACTGTTGGGAACTCTACTCAGATACCTTGACTTTCTCCATCTGAACTTCTACTGCTTTCCCTTTGTTCCTAGTAGGCCTTCCTCCACCACTGCCACTGAATGAATCGACTTTGTCCCTCATCCTACTATTATAAACAAGAAACATAAGCAACAACAAAAACATAAGCAAAAAAAAAAATCATGAAAAAGATAAACAAAGGTAAAGAAGAAAAACCTTCGGAGAAATGGAGAAGAAGATGATGAATAGTAGCGACAACAAATTTCTGCTCCAATTTAGCTCATTTATTTGCTGTTGTATCGTTTCTTCACAGAATTGCATGTTACTCCCTAGATACTTCTAAACCGCATAACTAATATTCATAGTTGCATAAATACAAGGCCTTTTTTTGTTAAAGTAAATACAAGGGCTAGTGAAAATAAATGTGTTTCTAACAAATAATTACTAATAAAATAAAATAAAATTGCTTTATCAATTTTGGATAAAAGAATTGTTTACATGTTTATTTATGGTAACTATAAATGTTTACAAGTTGATCTTAAAACAACAACAATTTTTTTTTACAAGTTGATTCTTTTTATAAATTTGTTTCACAAAATGTATATATTAAGAAAGCACGTTTTGTTTTTTTTTATCTGGTTTGTTTTGATTAGTGGAATGTGTTGGGAATGCCAAGAACGATGTCGATGAAGATGTTGATAGAGATGTTGAGAAAGAAGTTAAGGACCCTTTTGATGACAAGATAAAACTCTTCCAAGCAAAGGTACGCCACGCTCAAGATGTCGTTGAAGAGTACGTCTTCTGCAGACCCAAACCCAATCAAAAAGGTATGTATAAGCTTTTCTTTTTCCATCATATATGGATTATTGAGGAATATGCTTGCTTTTTAACCATGGAAGATGGATTTAGCTTGTGAGTTTATCTTTATTTGTTTATGTTGAAAGTGGTTGGTTATTTCTTAAGATTTTTAGTATCTGGTTTTTTTTATTAGTGGAATGTGTTGGGAATGTCAAGAAAGATGTCGATGAAAATGTTGAGAAAGAAGATACCAAGAAACCAAGGTAACGAAAGATCATCTATTATCAAAGGTCTTATATGGTTGATTCTTTCTTTTGTTCTCTTCCAGATCGGTGTAGGAGCTTTTATGTGGCAAAAGTGAGAACCGAGAGATGATGCTCCACCACTCTTTTCTTTCTATCTAATCGTTTGTCCTATATTTGATGGGAGTATTATTTTGTTCTTGTATGTAAGTAAGAATCGCCGAGAGTTTTTATTTAGCCGTCTCATGATTATTGAATGATTAAAATTACAACTTTATTTTGTAGTGTTAGACTCACTTGGTCAAATAAAGAGTAAGGTTAGAGAAAAATACATCCAAGAGTGTGTGATCTAAAATGTGCAAGCAGCATGCCTAATTAAAATGCTTACAGTATTTTTAATGCCAGAATGCAACCTAGAAATATAATTAAGATTTCAGGTCGGATATTCCATTATGCAATAAAAATTACGTTACTATTTTGATAAATTTTCACTATTTCAGAACGTACTTTCTGACAATTTAACTCTCTTTATCCATGCGATTAAGTTGTTTTGTTATTTCGCTAAAGAAACTGAAACTATGAGGCCAAAGGCAAAGATCAAGAAACTAAAGGGACTTAAATGAAATAAAATATAAATAGCTAGCTAAATAAGTTAGGGTTTCCTTTCTGTTCATCAACGAAAGGTGATAAAATTTTGATTCGTGTGACGAGCGATGGGTGAATTTGAAGGTGAGATTCGAATTTCATTTCTCATAAAATTTAAGAAATATAATTACAAATCCTCGCCCGATCAATTCCGATTTCATGTCTCAGGCTTGTCTAACAACTGGCTCGAACCCGCGCGTTTGCTGTGGCTACCTGGTGGTCCTGACTATGAGAGACCTTTGTACATGACTCGAACCGACGAAGATGAGCCTCATTACACAGCAGAGCAAGAACTTGCCTATATGCAAAAACAAGTCAATGAGAGCGATGTATATATTTCCCATTTATTGTTTATTGTTATGATTTTGGTTATATATATTTATTCTCATACAGCTTTACAACTTGTGAATTTTGATCTCATTTTGAAACAGGGGTTTGATATCGATTTCAAGTTAAATCTCTGCGTTTTCAACTACCATCCTGCTAATCTCGATTCACATGAATTCGAGGACGGGGCAGGAAACGCTGAGGATTTGCTCAAGAGGCTCTCTCAGAATTCCCTTGATGACTACAATGGAAAACATGTGAGAACTATTAATTCAATGTATTTTGTATTCAATATAATGAGATATATGTGCTTATTTGTTTAATTTATGGGTGTGTTTTTTTTTCTTTGTTTATAAAACAGGAGACCAAATTTGAGTTTGTCAAGATTCGTGGAGCCAATTTTCACTGGGCTAATGCGATTATGTTTCTCATAACATTTGAAGTTAAGGACCCTTTTGATGACAAGATAAAACTCTTCCAAGCAAAGGTACGCCACGCTCAAGATGTCGTTGAAGAGTACATCTTCTGTAGACCCAAACCCAATCAAGGAGGTATATAAGTCTTTTCTTTTTCCATTTGTATAAATTCATTGTCGAATATATTTGCCTCTTTCACCATGGAAGATGGATTAGCTTGTGATTTTATCTTTGTTTGTTTATGTTGAAAGTGGTTGTTTTCTGATTTTATAGCATTTGTTTTGTTTTGATAGTTGAATGTGTTGGGACAGTCAAGAATGATTGAGTTTGAGAAGGATGTCTAGAGAGATGCCAAGAAACAAAGGTACGTAATGGAACATTTATCTACAAGAATGATTTATTGTTGATCGAGAACCGAGAGATTGCTGTTTTTTTTGTCTATGTATTTGCGTCATAGACTCCTTCAAGAACAACTATCTCACTCGGATTGATTCTATTTTTGTTATCTCCTTTATCAATTCGATTTTTTCTCTTCCTTGCATTCACTAAAGGTTGACCACAGAAGCTGACCCTCTACACCCATATGTGTAATATACCAATATTGAATTGCTGCTATTGAACAAACTCCTATCAAACATGAAAGTGTGAAAAGCTTTTTCAGTCATATGTTTGTGATATTAAATTGCTATTGAGCAGTCTCATATAGGACCTCCTATCAAAAATATTTCTAACTAATTGGAAGTGTTATTTTTAATTGATTGATCGAGAGAAATGAAAATGTCAATTTGTTGTCTAGAATATACCTATATCATGCATCTAGTACATGATTGCCTATACATACCTTCAAAAGTCAACTCTCTCGTATATGATTCTCCGGAATGCACCACCAAACTTTAGCCAAATCTTTGTCTCGTACATGATTGAGTTGTGATTTCTCCAATGTAATTTCACTTCTTACTTATCATATCCAACCAATCTAGCTCACACGTTAAGCAACAGTGGACCCTTTATTATTTTCAAGGTAGATGATGATAACAAAGTCCAAAGAAACAATGAGCAAGTTTAGGATCTCTTGGGTTTAGGATTTGAATATTTATCTTTTGGCATATTTTTTTTTATAATAAATATGATAAATCGCTCTTTTAAATTTTAATTACTCGTTTGCAAAAAATAATAATTAATTACTCTGTTTTACTAAAAAAAAAAGATATTGTCTTAAGTAATCGTTTGAAAAACTTAGGGCTTCCTCATTTCTTTAATCAACGAAAGCCGACTTTTGTGTTGATTCGTGACGAGCAATGAGTGAATTCGAAGGTGCGATTTAAATTTCGTTTCTCTCTCAAATTGAGTGTGTTTATAAATTTCTCTCTCCCAATCGATTTCGATTATACATGTCTCAGGCTGGCAGAGATGGCTCGAACCTGCGTTTTTGCTGTGGGAACCTAACGATCGTCACTATGAGAGACATTCGTACACGACTCGTACCGAGAAAGATGAGCCTCAGTTTACGATAGAGCAAGAACTTGCCAACATGGACAACGAAGTCAACAAGAGCGATGTATATTTATATATATGTTCTTTTATTTTATTTCTTTTTGTCTTTATGGTTTTGATTATATAGTAATTATTTGTAAACCCTAAGGGAGTAAGGGTTTGATTGTTTGTGAAACAGGGGTTCGATATCGATTTTTCATTGTTCCGCTGCATTTTCAACTACCATCTCGCTAATCTCAATTCAAATGACTTTGTCGATGAGCCAGACACCTTAAGGGATTTACTCGAGAGGCTCTCTCAGCAATCTCTTGACGACTACAATAAAGAAAATGTGAGAACTAGTCCCTAGTCTTATGCCTATTGTGCTTTCAAATTCCAATAATATAAGATGTGTTTGTTTCTTTGAGAACAGGAGACAAAATTTGAGTATGTCAAGGTTGAGAAAGCCAATTTTCACGTCGCTGCTGGGATTATGTTTCTCATAACATTTGACGTTAAAGATCCTTATGATGACATGATTAAACCCTTCCAAGCAAGGGTTCGCCACCTTAAAAATACCTTCACTGAGTACATCTTCTGTAGGCCAAAACCCAACCATGGAGGTATGTAAGCTTTTTTCCCATCTGTTATTGTTTTTCTTATGAATATATTTGCCTCTTTCACTTTGGAAAATGGACTTATACAGAAAAAAATTAACAAAAAAAGGGGTGCAACACGAGGACTTCCCGGGAGGTCACCCATCCTAGTACTACTCTCGCCCAAGCACGCTTAACTGCGGAGTTCTGATGGGATCCGGTGCATTAGTGCTGGTATGATCGCACCCGTTTGTTTATGACGCGCAAACGCATATATGCCTTTCCGAGAGGATCTTGAACGTTTATTCGGCGGCGTAGGCCCCACTTGATGCTTAGGCCCGATCCGGAGTCCTAAGTGACCCTTATGTGAGAGGGAGGATGGATGCATCCAAAAAACACTATGCATAGCACTTTCGATTCATTGATTTGTGTCCGCACCAGAAAACGGCCCGGAAAAGCGTCCAAACGCCATTTTTTGGGGTCCAAACGATATTTTACGCCTAGAGCTCTTTTGGAGCTTCACGAAAAGTGGTTGGTGGCAGCATACGGCCTCACGGTCTTCCAGCTACGCATTTTGGAAGTTTCAGATAGAAATACAGAAAAAAATTAACAAAAAAAGGGGTGCAACACGAGGACTTCCCGGGAGGTCACCCATCCTAGTACTACTCTCGCCCAAGCACGCTTAACTGCGGAGTTCTGATGGGATCCGGTGCATTAGTGCTGGTATGATCGCACCCAGTTTGTTTATGACGCGCAAACGCATATATGCCTTTCCGAGAGGATCTTGAACGTTTATTCGGCGGCGTAGGCCCCACTTGATGCTTAGGCCCGATCCGGAGTCCTAAGTGACCCTTATGTGAGAGGGAGGATGGATGCATCCAAAAAACACTATGCATAGCACTTTCGATTCATTGATTTTGTGTCCGCACCAGAAAACGGCCCGGAAAAGCGTCCAAACGCCATTTTTTGGGGTCCAAACGATATTTTACGCCTAGAGCTCTTTTGGAGCTTCACGAAAAGTGGTTGGTGGCAGCATACGGCCTCACGGTCTTCCAGCTACGCATTTTGGAAGTTTCAGATAGAAATACAGAAAAAAATTAACAAAAAAAGGGGTGCAACACGAGGACTTCCCGGGAGGTCACCCATCCTAGTACTACTCTCGCCCAAGCACGCTTAACTGCGGAGTTCTGATGGGATCCGGTGCATTAGTGCTGGTATGATCGCACCCAGTTTGTTTATGACGCGCAAACGCATATATGCCTTTCCGAGAGGATCTTGAACGTTTATTCGGCGGCGTAGGCCCCACTTGATGCTTAGGCCCGATCCGGAGTCCTAAGTGACCCTTATGTGAGAGGGAGGATGGATGCATCCAAAAAACACTATGCATAGCACTTTCGATTCATTGATTTTGTGTCCGCACCAGAAAACGGCCCGGAAAAGCGTCCAAACGCCATTTTTTGGGGTCCAAACGATATTTTACGCCTAGAGCTCTTTTGGAGCTTCACGAAAAGTGGTTGGTGGCAGCATACGGCCTCACGGTCTTCCAGCTACGCATTTTGGAAGTTTCAGATAGAAATACAGAAAAAAATTAACAAAAAAAGGGGTGCAACACGAGGACTTCCCGGGAGGTCACCCATCCTAGTACTACTCTCGCCCAAGCACGCTAAACTGCGCGAGAGTAGTACTAGGATGGGTGACCTCCCGGGAAGTCCTCGTGTTGCACCCCTTTTTTTGTTAATTTTTTTCTGTATTTCTATCTGAAACTTCCAAAATGCGTAGCTGGAAGACCGTGAGGCCGTATGCTGCCACCAACCACTTTTCGTGAAGCTCCAAAAGAGCTCTAGGCGTAAAATATCGTTTGGACCCCAAAAAATGGCGTTTGGACGCTTTTCCGGGCCGTTTTCTGGTGCGGACACAAAATCAATGAATCGAAAGTGCTATGCATAGTGTTTTTTGGATGCATCCATCCTCCCTCTCACATAAGGGTCACTTAGGACTCCGGATCGGGCCTAAGCATCAAGTGGGGCCTACGCCGCCGAATAAACGTTCAAGATCCTCTCGGAAAGGCATATATGCGTTTGCGCGTCATAAACAAACTGGTGCGATCATACCAGCACTAATGCACCGGATCCCATCAGAACTCCGCAGTTAAGCGTGCTTGGGCGAGAGTAGTACTAGGATGGGTGACCTCCCGGGAAGTCCTCGTGTTGCACCCCTTTTTTTGTTAATTTTTTTCTGTATTTCTATCTGAAACTTCCAAAATGCGTAGCTGGAAGACCGTGAGGCCGTATGCTGCCACCAACCACTTTTCGTGAAGCTCCAAAAGAGCTCTAGGCGTAAAATATCGTTTGGACCCCAAAAAATGGCGTTTGGACGCTTTTCCGGGCCGTTTTCTGGTGCGGACACAAAATCAATGAATCGAAAGTGCTATGCATAGTGTTTTTTGGATGCATCCATCCTCCCTCTCACATAAGGGTCACTTAGGACTCCGGATCGGGCCTAAGCATCAAGTGGGGCCTACGCCGCCGAATAAACGTTCAAGATCCTCTCGGAAAGGCATATATGCGTTTGCGCGTCATAAACAAACTGGTGCGATCATACCAGCACTAATGCACCGGATCCCATCAGAACTCCGCAGTTAAGATGATGATTAACAATAAATAGAGAGAAAAATCCCAAGAGTAGACCATTTATCATACCTAGTTCCAGAAGTTCCTTGGCCTCTCTCATCTCTAATCACTCTAACAGTACCAGAAGATTCAACCGGAGATTTTGGACCATTCGGTGTAATATCTTCATCCTCCTTCACTTGATATTTTGGCCGCTCCCTTCAAACAACAAAAAAGACAGCATTAGTATCGTCCTGGTCTGTACTTTCTTTTACAATAAAGCAGATAATAGACAAACTAGAACCACAAACCAACGCTATTTACATGAAAAAACATCACACCTTATTTTTTCAAGAAGTTTCGGGCTTTTCCTAGCATTCTTTATAATTTTTCCGGTCGTATCAAATTTGTAAACTTAATCAGTTTCATTTTAATGATATTTACCATTTAGCAAGAAAAAATCTTTATAGTTTTTCTGTTGAGAATCGTTGGTTTTGAGATTTATAGTATTTTGATTGTTTGTTTTGATAGTGGAATACTTTGGGACTGTTGTCAAGGAAGATGTCAAGAAGCATAGGTAACAGACGTTTATCTAGAAGTGTCTTTACTTTGATGTTAGATTCTCTATTGATTTCTATATTTCTTCACAGGTTGGAGTAATTAAGATTCTCTTAAGAACTACAACGAAAAAGAGGTGAAAAATTAACCTAGTCTTATGCCTATTGTGCTTTCAAATTTAAATAATATAAGATTTGTTTGTTTCTAGCTTTGAATAGAAATAGGAGACATGATATGACATTTTTATGGTTCTTAATGCCAAAATTACATTTTAAAACCAACATTATATTATTTGATCCAGTCTGTTAATATAAAGTAGAGAGTGACAACAAAAAAAAAGTAGAGAGTGACAACATCCCTAATATACTAAAGCACAAGTCACTTCACCAATAAAAATGTGACACATCAGAAAAAACCTATTAAAAACAAAATTACTCCTCATAAAATGTAACTGCTAAAAATCCTGTTACGCGTTTAAATAAAAAAATTATCTCCCACATTGACACGATCTCCCTTTTTTTTTGTTAAAGGGTTTGACACGATCTCCCTAACTTACTTCTTCTCTTCCATATATATATAGCACTTGAAAATTGTTGGTTTCAAATGTCCAATTACACGAGGTTTGTTAACAATTATTGGTTTCAAAGTCAAATTTTTGTTTGCTAATATCTCTTCAAAATCACAATCATTCTCTGTGGCAAGGTACAGATCATAATTTTGTTTTTCCATTCAAGTAATCAAGTCTATGCATGGCTTCAAGGCTCAAAAATCAAAAGGTACTTACATATACGCTAATATTTTTACTGTTTGACTGGTCTCTAACTCACAACTTTCTTTAACTCTTTTTCATCTATTTTTTTTTTCTTCAGTTTTGCGAGTCCATAATCCTTTTTTATGGCTATGACAGGTTACCCAAAGAATTTCCCAAATCGTCGTACAGTATTAATAGTAAGCAGTAACCCGTAAGCACCCAAAAAAATCTTTTTGTTTGTTTCATGGATTTTATTTCTCTTTTGATCTCATCTAAATATCACTTGGCAGTTGTAGAGAATGTTTTTAGCAATAACCTTCGGAGAATAACAAATAAAATCTGAAACAAAAACAAAGAAGACGATGGGCCAAACTAGAAGACCCGTCAAGAAAAAATGCTTCAACTTCAACATCTGAGATGCACTGCATTGGCGACTGAATAACAAAATCGTTACATGCCTAAGAGCACCTGCATTATGCATTAGACATCCCCATTAGGATTCTGGTAATTAAAAGAAAAGAAAAAAAGGAAAAAGAAATGAGGTGTCAAGCCTTATGAGCTGAATTGACTCTGCAAACAGAGTCCAAAGAACTCGTTTCTCTTACACCATTTGCCATGTGTCATATTGTGATTGGCTCCTTTCTTTTATTTTCTTTTTTGAAAATATTATTTATTTAAATTCGTTTTTTCATTTTCTTTTTAACACAAAAACTGTTTTTTTTTTATTGTTAAAGATTCCAATGTGGGAATGTCCATTGCGGATGCTCTAATGCCTTCATCTTTTCCAAGGTTTATTACACTTTTTTCTTGCATTTTAACATTCGTATGGGCAATTCCACATATAAAATTTGTATTTGTAAACTGTTTAGACTAATAATAATAATTTCCTTATTTGATTTTTTTTTTTTGTTTTACTTTTCCTTCTTTGAATTCATGTCTTTTGAATAGAGATGGAAAGTAAAACTAGAGCTAAAAATAAAAAATAAAGAACAACAATACACGAGTGAGAAAAATGATATAAGTTAAATAAAACTTTATTTTATGGTAAATTATATTACAAATGATATCTTATGATTTAAATAAATAACTACAACAAGAAAATATTTAATTAATTTTGTCCCGTACGTAGTACGGGGGTTATACTAGTATCAAAACAACACAAAAGTAAAAGGGAGGATATCATTGTTAAGATAACATATTAAAACAAATGTATATTTTTTATAAAAACAAATCACATCACCTTTAACAATTAGTCCTTTACTTTTATTATTATGGAAAATTCAAGGGGGAAATTCCTTTACGGATAAAAAACTACGAGGCAAAAATGCAAAAAGCAAAGAAACTTTGAGGGACTTGAATGTAATTAGAGATAGTTTTATAAAAAAAACACTTTCCGAGAAATTAGGGTTCTTCAACTGCTTGCTTATTCGAGAGGAGCGATGGGTGAACTATTTGATGGTACGAATCCAACTCAGTTAGTTTCTCTGAAATTTTAGTGCCTTTTTTTTAAAACATTCTCAATCAATTAATCAAGATCTTGATTGCTGATTGTCTTTGTCGGAACAAGGTTGGAGCTGGTGGGTCGAAGATGCGTTTCTGGTACATTCACCTGATGAACCTGAACCCTGGTTCAAGCCCTGGTACATCACAAAAACTGAGGACGATGAGCCTAAGCTCACAACAGAGCAAGAGATTGATCTCATGAACGAACAAATCAATGTCAGCAAGGTACTTTTGTTTTTTGTCTTTTGTTCTATGTGGTATCAATAGAGCTTGAGAGTTTTGAGCATTATTATGTGAATATGGTCGTAGGGGTTCGATATCGATTACAAGCTGTTCCGCTGCCTTTTCAACTACCACCCTGTTGTTTTGGATGATTATCAATTCGTTGAGCCGCCAGAAACCAATGTTGATTTACTCAACAGGCTGTGTGAGAAATCCATTGATGACTACAATCAAGAAAACGTGAGAGAACTAGTCTAATTAGTCAATGCTTCTGCTTTTTTTTTTTTTTTTGGTGTTCTTACAGTCTAATGGGGTTTTTTTTTAATATAATTTGTTATCAAGCAGAAGACGGAATTTGAGTTTGTGAAGCCACTTTATGCCAATTTCCACATGTCTTCCGGGATAATGTTTCTCATAACATTTGAAGTGAAGGATCCTGTTGACAACCTGGCTAAACAGTTCCAAGCTAGGGTTCGTTACTCTTTTTTGGACAAGACCGAGTTTGTCTTCTGCAGGCCAAGACCCACTAAAGAAGGTAAACGGTGTTTCTGTCTGGCGTATTTTATTAACCTCTTCCCTGTTTCATCTGTATTTGAGACTGGTTTGTAGTTGCCTTGAGACTGAATGGTATATATTGGAATTGTTGTGGTAGTTTCGACCGACGAAGATAGCGTTGGAAAGGGAGGATCGATCAACGAAGACAGCGTTGGAGTTGCTGAAGAAAATGCCATGAAAAATCTTTAGATGTTGTGTTCTAGTAAGCTAAGCATGTGGCAAACTTACCATCTCTGAATTGTAATTTAGCTACTCTTAGTTATGTGACTTATGTCTTATTTAATATCTCTAAGAAGGTTGTTTTGTAGTAAGAAATTATGAGCGCTTGGTGTAAGAAGCATCACTACATTGCTTTGCACCTGTGAGCTCTTGGTACTGTGAGTTTGTGACTCATTTGGTACTAGCAACAATTATGATCCTGGTTTTATTAAGCTGTAAATGTTTAGTGTAGTTATGCCAATGTAGGGAATGTAACGAGATTTAAACTAATAGTAAAATCCCTCTCTAGGAACATTGGATTAAAAAAAATATATACTCCGCAAATAAATCGTTACATGTGCTTTTGCTAACAACCCTATGATCAAATCCAAAATCTGTCTAATTTTATGGAAAAGAAAGAGTACCTTCTTGATTGGGTTTTGGCCTACAGAAGACAAAGTCGGTGTTGCTAACAAAAGTGTATCGAACCCTAGCTTGGAACTCTTTTGCTAGGTTATCAACAGGATCCTTCACTTGGAAAGTTATCAGAAACATAATCCCAGATGATCCGTGGAAATTTGCATACAGAACCTTGTCAAATTCATATCCCGTCCTCTATTTGAAAACGAAAACAAAGATATATTATAAGAACAAACGTAAAAGCAGAATCATTGACTAATTAGACAGATCCACTCACGTTTTCTTGATTGTAGATATCAAGGGATTGCTCAGACAGCTTCTTGACTAAATCCCCATTGGTTTCTGGTGGCTCAGCGAAATCATCATCATCGAAGTCAAGAGGATGGTAGTTGAAAAGGCAACGGAACAAACTGAAATCGATATCGAACCCCTACGATATTTCACATGCAAAATCAAATCTTAGTTTCAGAAATCTTTTACTGATAACACAAAACTTGAAAAATTAGAGACCTCGCTTGCGTCGATTTGTTCGTTCATGAGATCAATTTCTTGCTCTCTTGTGAGCTTAGGCTCATCTTCCTCGTTTTTTGTGATATACTTTGCTCTAATATAGTCCTCCTCTTCAGGTGTAAGCAGCAAATATGCATCTTCGACCCACCAGGTCCAACCTTGTTCAGACAAGACAATCAAAATCAAATTTTGATCAATCGATCGATAACCTTACAAAAAAAAATATCAAAGACACTAAAAGTCGTACCATCAAATAGTTCACCCATCGCTCCTCTCAAGCAGTTGAAGAACCCTAATTTTTGGGAAAGTGTCTTTTATGAATGCGTTCCTCTCCTATCGTCTCTGGAAGCCTCTATTAAAACTATCTCCAATTACATTCAAGTCCCTCAAAGTTTCTCTGCTTTTTGCATTTTGCCTCGTAGTTTTATCTTTAGAGAAAATTTCCCCTTGAAATTTCCATAATATTAAAACTAAAGGACTAATTGTTAATGTGATTTGTTTTTGTTTGGGATGACCTCCTAAGGTAGACCTAATTCAAGTTATCAACAATCAAGTTATCAACATAACTTTTTGAAAAAACAAAGCGAGCGAAAACAATCATAATCATGAAAAACAAAGTAAAAGTAGAGTTTTGTTACTTACCAAAGTTCAAACCAGTCGTCACTCACTCATGGATTATACGCTTCATGATCAAGAAGATATACAAAAAAATAACATACAAACTAGTTTTTAAATATAGATGTTGATTTGGTAAACCAAAATTTAGTATTAAGATTTTACCACTGCATACATAATGCTAATAATCAACCATGCAAGTTCCATAACCAGTCAACAAAAGCATATGCTTGTCCAATTTCTTACCGCCATTCTTAGGTTCTATGTTGATAACATCCTATTTCAAAAACCATTATGTAATAACATTAATATGTAATAACATTAATATCAATACTTTAAAATCAGAACAATTTAGGCATTACTTGCCCCCTTTGAAAAAAATCAAAGTCTTTGTTAACCTCGGTCATGACAGCCTTGTTAATGTTAAGCATGGAAATTAGTTGGTTTTCATCCACATCATTCAAGATCTCCAATTCTTCAACTTACTACAGTCAAAAAATTTGAGATATTCATGCAAATTTAGATAGTGTACAATTTTCGTGTATTTCTGAGAATCACAAACATTAATATCCAATACCAAAATTCTGTAGAAATGGTACTATATGACTATAAATAAATAAAAACTAAAGCTATGACACATTAAATAGCTGTTTAGAATATGACTTTGCAAGTGTCGAAAGGAGAACCCAATGAATTTGGTCTAAAACCATCCAAATCCTTAATTATCTAAAATAATTAGGAAACAAAATTCAAGGACTGCAAAAACAAACAACTTATGAAATTTCCTGCTCGTTACACATAATCCAAAATAGGTTAAGACAAGGCAAATAGATATCTTTTTTTTTTCAAATAAAATCTTTATTTTCTGTTTAAATAAAATCTTTATTTGGTCAAAAGCTGTAAAGTGTTCCATTTGACCCCTTAATCTTTCTTATAAGGTCTCTATCAACGATTATCTTGATAACTCTGTTTCTGGAAGCTGTTCATAGGATTCGTAAGCTTCTTGGTCCTGATCTCTCTAACATGGCTTGAATTCAATCTGATCAGTATCATTTAAAAGCTATCATTTTTTATATAACTCAGCTCTGCCAAATTTTGGAAATAGGATTGTTAACTATTATTAATATATCTTGACTATTATAAATTCGTAAGTAATTGTTGAAATATCTGAACTCTGCTCTTTCTTTATTGGTTGATTCCCAAGAAGAGTTAAATAATTTGCTCTGTTTATTCGTAGATTATTAGATTGTCACTTGTTTGTTAGTTATATAAGATTTTGGGGGTGTTTTGATTGATTTCGGGCTGATATTAAAAAACTCTTATCCAAAACGTTGAGACTCAAAATTCGAAGTCTGTCGCAGCTCAAGTTGAAGAAAAAGAGGCAGCTGAATTGGAGAGGAAAGAAACTCTCAACTTAATAGAAAAGCAAAACGTTCCAGAAACATATTTGGATTCCTCCGAGGAGAATATATGACGAAAAATATATCAATGCCTTTAAAGTTCATGCATTGATCCAATAATATCTTACAAAACCAGATAAAATGTGTTTTGTATTATTTCCATTTTGTTTTTTTTTGTTTTAATTTAATTTGATTTTAGAGTATATATATATTGAAAAGTCAATATATACCAACAACATTCACACTCCATAAAAGTGGCAATGCATGAACCAAACCCCTACAAATGCAGTTACAAAATCAGACTATGCAGTAAGACTAAAACCACTATCTTCAAACTTTTGGGTTTTTGGGTTTCAATCCGATTTAGTTAAATTCCGGTTTATTTAGGTCTTTAGGATTTAGGTTAATGGATTTTGGGAGTAGAATTTGTGTAGGAACAGATTCTACTCCCAAGGAAGAGATGAAAAGGCCCTAGCTAACTTTTTTATTTATTATGATTTTGGATTAACCCATTGGATTGTTTTTTTAAGCTCGGAGAAAGATGTGAAAAGAGGTATAACCGTATAAGAAATGTGCATCTATAAGAGTCTTCACTTTGGTGGATCATTTACTCTACGTACGTTGATGTTAGAGTCTTGGATTGATTTGTTTCTTCTGTTGAAAATGGTTATGATCTCTGTTTCTTGACATTTGAGTTGTGTGTGTTTTGGCAGGTCACTGTGATGGAAGCTCGGAGGAAGATGTGAATAAAGGTATATCAAATGTGCATCTCTAAGAAGTCTTGATGTTTATGGATAGGAGTGTTAGTGACACTTTGCTCAGTAAATTAATCTCGGTTGCATAAAACATATTATCATTGTATAAGAAAAAGGAATTTTTAATTGGTTGTTAACGAAAAGACAAAAAAAAAAAAAGAAAACTCGGTGATCGTTACGGGCTTAAAGTACAAGAAGTGCTTAATGAAATCGTCGACGTGCTTAAGAACATCAAGCAACTTGCTCACCGGTTCTATATATATCCACTGGATCCCAAGCAAAGTGTAGGCTTCAATAATTATGTCAAGACATTCTTTACTCACATCCCCTACTCCAAAAACTCTTTTGTCTTTACTCTTCCCGCAGATTATTGATAGGCATGTTAGTGACACTTTGCTTGCGAGACAAGGAAGGTTTGAAGTTCATGAACCTAATAAGTAATTTGGCTTCATAGAAGGTTGAAGTTGCATTTATTTTCTTTCTAGCAAGCTTGGTCACTGTAAGGCTATTGAAAACTTTTTCTCTAAACACTCATATTTCAATGAATCTTTAACATCCATATAAAAAAAACTTCATTCGTACGTGGGTCTAAGAAAATCACACTAGCTACTTATATGTTTTTGTAAAAATGCAACCAATCATATCTCCTCGCAAGACGTCAAAAAAACCGCGGAACACTCTCGTGCATAAATTCTCATATTACAGTGTCAGTATGTGAATATCAAAGGGAACATCTAAGATTCTCACATCATATGCATTAAGGAAAAAATGCATCCAGTCAATTTATCTACATATGAAGGGAAAATGCATATTATTGTTCCATATTGACATCTTTCTTGGCAAGTCCTTAATCTTTATTATTATGTAAATTTCAATGGGGCAGTCTGCAATAGACAAAACTACGAGGCGAAATGTAAAAAGCAAAGAAACTTTGAGGGACTTGAATGTAATGGGAGATAGTTTTTTAATAGAGACTTCGAGAGACAGCAGAAGAACGCATTCATAAAGACACACTCCCAAAAATTAGGGTTCTTCAACTTGCTTGCTTAATCGAGAGGAGCGATGGGTCAACTATTTGATGGTACGAATCCAACTAAATTAGTTTCTCTGAAATTTACTGTCTTTTTTTTTTTCAAAACAGTGTCAATCGATTGATCTAGATCTTGATTCTGATTGCTGATTTGTCTTTGTCGGAACAAGGCTGGACCTGGTGGGTCGAAGATGCGTTTTTGGTACATTCACCTGATGAACCTCAACCTTGGTATAAACCATGGTATATCACAAAAACTGAGGAAGATGAGCCTAAGCTCACAACAGACGAAGAAATTGATCTCATGAACGAACAAATCGATGCCAGCGAGGTATTTTTTTGTTTCCCTCTCATTGTTGAAGTTTTGGTTCTGAAAGTTTTCAAATTGAGAGCTTTGGTTATTATATGTGGATATGGTCGTAGGGGTTCGATATTGATTACAAGCTGTTCCGCTGCCTTTTCAACTACCATCCTGTTGTCTTCGATGATGATCAATTCGTTGAGCCGCCAGAAACCAATGTGGATCTACTCAACAGGCTGTGTGAGAGATCCATTGATGACTACAATCAAGAAAACGTGAGCGAATTAGTATAATTAAGCAATGATTCTGCTTTTATGTTTGTGACCAATTTAATGGGTTTTTGATGTATCTTTTGTTTGCAAGCAGAAGACGGAGTATGAATTTGTGAAGCCACTTTACGCCAATTTCCACATGTCTTCTGGGATAATGTTTCTCATAACGTTTGAAGTGAAGGATCCTGTTGATAACTTGGCAAAAGAGTTCCAAGCTAGGATTCGCTACTCTTTTGTTAGCAAGAGCGACTTTGTCTTCTGCAGGCCCAAACCCAGTCCAGAAGGTACTCTTTTCTTTCACATCAGAAGGAGTTTTCTGTCTGGTTGTTGTTACTTGAGAGACTTAATGGTGTTTTGGATCGTTGTGGTAGTTTCGACCGACGGTGATAGCGTTGGAGAGGCAGTTTCGATCGACGAAGATAGCGTTGGAAAGGGATCTTCGACTGACGAAGAGAGCATTGGAGTTGCTCAAGAGAATGTCAAGAAACTAGGGTATGTTATCTATCTATCCAAACTTGGATGCATCTCTTCTTTATTGTTTGATGTGAGAATCTTCTAAGATTCTTGCTTTCTTGTTTGCAGTCTGGAATAGGAGCTTTTATCTCTGGATGCGCCACTAAAGTCTTTGGACGTGTCTCCATCTATCTACTATGTGGCAAGACTTGCTCTCTAAATTATGACTTGGCTACTACCTTTAGTTATATGTTATATGTAATGTCTTTTAAATGTTGTGTTTCTAGTAAGCTAAGCCAACTGTTGTGAACTTACCATCTCTGAATTATTATCCGATAAACCACTTTGATTAATACCAAAGCCCTCGCAAAGTCACAAGTACAAAAAGGGCTCTCTTTGCCAAAGAGCCGGCCTCAAAGTTTGCTAAACGCGAGACATGATGAAAGCTACAAGTAGCAAAAGAAAACAAACACTCATAGAGAGCTAAGTAGCATTACAAAACAATAAAGTCTTTTTAATGTCTTGGTACTTAATCTTCATCCACGTAGTCATCGAGAAGCTACGATATAAAAACAAATATTAAAAATCTGAACACAATTTATAAACACAGACTATCATATAAGTGAATTACATTGAAAGATTATATACCTCTGGATAGATGATGTACTTGATCAACGATGGTTTTCCATTGCGGCTAACTTGTCGAATTATTTTTCCGAAACCATCTTCACCCCAATCAAGTCCAGCTGAGTTCTGAACCGACCAGTAATGTACCCCATTAAGAGTTTCCGTAGCCCCTGCACAAGACCATGTGGTAATCAAGATCCTCTTGTACACCTTTCTTAGGACCTTCGTAGATACCATCCTGTTTCACAAACACCAAACATATGCTTAAGATACTAACCCCTTTGAATCGGTAATCAATCTGTAACCAAAAAAACAAATCGGTAAACTATGCTTAAGATACGAACCCCTTTGAATTTCGCAAATTCTGTGTGGAACACTATGGAAATAGCTACTGGCCGTTTGTCGAGCAAAAGGATAAGATCCTTCTCAACCACTTGGCTAACCACGTGTAGCTTTTTGACTTTGAACACACTGTTAGGCTGCAAAACAAAGTCACAAGAACATATTTATTAGTCAAAGTAATTACACCAATTAAAGACAAGAAAAAATTTGTTAACAAATTTTAGTTACCGTGTCTTTGTGGGTGCACAGAACTGGTTTATCACGCTTTGATTTACGGCCACCTCCTTTCTTCTTCATCTCAGCTATTGGATCAATGCATCTACAATCTTTCTCCAGAATAGCTCCTTTTTCCTCCATAAAAGTCTTCAAATGCTCTAATTTTCTGAGTCCTCCTTGGTTGTCCGTTTTGTCGAAAAGACCCACCAGCAAATGAAGAAGCGAGAAGTGCTTGAGAGATGTTACTTTTCCTTCAATTTTAAGATCAGCTGCTAAGCCACCTGTTGATGCCACCGTCCAGCAGATTCCTTCAATATAAAAATCAACTCCATCCATTAGCCAAATTAACTGATTATTTATAAACAATCCATTAATATTTATTTTACTAAAGCATGCACAAAACTAGGGTCAAATCAATCACTTACTCCTAGCTCCTTGGTCTATCACATCTCTGAGTTCCTCCACCAAAAATTTCTCGTGGTGCTTTGCTCCAGGAGGAAGATCCTTCAAATATACATAAACAAGAACCAATGAGAATGAAATGTGTGGCCGAAGATGAAATTAATATTTAAACAAGTAGCAAAAGGAAACAAATATATATATATATATATATATAAACAAGTTGGTGTTAAATGAAATTAATCCACAATGTAACATAGAGGAAATTAAGAGACAAGAAGATGTTCTCAATTGTAACAAGAACTTGTAATTTGACCAAACAAGGTAACTATCTTCTTCTGATGAAAGACTCTATATCTATGACCATGAATCTTATCTACTAATGAATTAATTCGGTTTTCATTCATCCTTTTCTAACTTAAACCACAGACAAAACTAAGTACAAGTTAGCTAATTAACGCCTCAAGTCAGGACTCAAAGCAGGGAAGCTGTACACATAGTGGGTTTAGTCATAATTACATAGAAAGCCACAACAAATGGATACTAACCTGTTCCTCGCAATATACAAGTGCTAATGTCAGAGATTATGCAGCAAAAAATACTATAAAAAACATGAATTTGTAAAAAAGACCACAAATTTCACTAATCTAGACATTTAGTGTTCGTGTTAAATGGAACCCACAATCAACAAAGAGGAAAGTATCCATACAAAAGGCATATTTGATCAAAGAAGGTAACCATCAACAGTCTCAAAAGTACACATTTTATATTTCTTCTGATAACAGACTCTTTCTATAACCATGAACCTTATCATATTATAAAAGAAAGTTCGGTTTTCATTAATCCTTTTGTAGCTTATATACCACAGACAAACCTAAGTACAAGTTAGCTAATTAACGCCTCAGGTCTGGACTCAAAGCAGGGAAGCTGTACACATAGTGGGTTTAGTCATAATTACATAGAAAGCCACAACAAATGGATACTAACCTGTTCCTCGCAATATATCAGTGCTAATGTCTGAGATTATGCAATAAAAAGAACGATAAAACATGTACTTGAAGACTTAAACAAAATCATTTTGGGTAAACACATAAGCGCTTCATGGTCATTAGCATCTCAAAAAGTGAACTTTAATTGTTATTGAATGAGAGAAGTTCAAAACATGGAACATCAACACAGAAAAAATGGGTCTTTCTAAAAAAAAAAAAAGATTGGGTGTAATAATGTCATAATCAAACTTTTTTATATATTTCCTGATCAAATTATAAAAAAAGCTACGAACTTTAAGTGTTCTATGCAATTTCTTGTTATAAGGAATCCAAAAACCAACAAGGGAAAAAATGTAAAGGCAGATCTAAATGGTGACGAATAAAAGAAAAGAAAATGGATGAAACCTTTGGATAATCAGAGTCCCCTTCCTTCAAAATCTGCATCAAATCAAAGCTTTTTATTAGTTGATGTTATTTTTGTCTCACTCCAAAAAGAAAAAGAAAGAGAAATTTTTTTTCTTGACCTGTGGTTTCTTCGATGATGATGATGATGATGATGGTTTTGGTTTCTTCGATGACGATGATGATGATTTCTTTTTGCCTCCTCCACCACCACCATGTGATGGCTCCACTTCGTTATCCATCCTAAAAAACAGTAATCAAGCTCAAATCAAATGCTAGAGGAAGAAAAAAGAAACAAAGAAAAAAAAGAGATAAAAACCTCGAAGATGAGACTAGATCTTTAAGGAGAGGCAACTTTGATGGTTTTCTACTTTCTTTCTCCCCAATGTCTTATTATTTATACCGTGATGTTGACTCTGGTTACTTAACACACAAAATCATGTGTCAAAAGTTGATCATGGTCAAGTTGTGATCTTTTTGTTGTTTCAGAAATTGTTTTTCTTTTCTTTTCGGTCTACGACATTGTGATTTTTATATCTGTGGTACTAATGATTTTAGACCTATAATGGTATCATTAATAAGATTATCGTTGGTAAAAGCAACGAACAAAACCAAAAAAAAAAAATGTGTTCGCTATAAACGAAATATCTATTGATAATTAGAACAATAGTTGAACTACATAATTGCCTACTCAAAAACAACTAACTAATATTAAATCTATCAGTTAATCACGAATTACTTGAGTAATAAAGCTATAGCAAACAGCATGTAAATGTAATAGTAATAATCATAAGTACTTCACTACTACTTATTAATAAAGGTAGAACAAATTATTATTTTATTTAAATCTTAAAAATTAATGGCAAACAGAGTTGTATTGTTACAGCAAAAGTCACAAACATTGTAACAAAAACTATCCATTTTGTCGAAAAGGATAGCAAACAATTAATTTGACATACCTATCAAGTTCGTGTATGTTTGTGTGGGTCCCAAGAATAATATTTGACCCCAAAAACCTAAAATCCACCAAAACATAGTCACATGCTCTAATGGTGGTCTTCGCATATTCAAAACTATATTATTCAAATAGTGTTCACGACAGTAACACCATGTTTTTTTATACATATGAGGAGGTTTAGGTTGCTATCCAAAACGTGTATGCCTAATTAAAATGTGTTTATTATTTTTTAATTCCATAATGCAACTTGGCAATAAAATATTTCGGATCGTATATTCCATATACTTTGGCTACTACTTACTACTATACGTTTCTTTAAGAAACAAAAAATTCAAAGCAAAATTTGCTTCGGACTAATACGAGGTTGGAAATGGTTATAGAAAGACGTCCAATACGAAGTAGATTTCAGATCGGATATTACATATTGGTTGCTAATTAGTAATTACTATATAATATAGTTTTTTATTATTATCTAGAGTAACAATCAACAAAAATAAAATATTTGGTTGGGTCCAATACGAGGTTGGTAATGGTTATAGGAAAACGTCCCAAAGCAGGATCTGAGATTCATCCATGAATGGCTCGAAAGACCCCAGAAGATCACACCTACATTATCAAATTCATTTTTTATGTATTAATCTGATAGTGTCTGTTTACCATTAGTCTTACTTTTTGTCTTTTCTGTTTGTTTTTTTTTATTATTCTTTTGCTTTGATTACTATACTGCAGCAGTATTCTTGTCAACGTACTTTTTTTTTTTAATACTTATAGTTATATATTCAAATCATATTATACCAAATTACCAAGTTACCAACGGTTAAAAAATGAAACATGGGTGGTTACATTACCTTCAGGTGTGGGCATTACATAATCTTGTGGCTCATCGTAAATGTTGGCATTACATAAACAAGTCATTACATAATCTTCAGGTGTGCCACTATTCTTGTTCCGGTCAACTATTGAGATTTGAGACTCAAGTAGCGTGTCTGCGCGCGAGTATAACTTGTTTTGACATTCGAAAATGAATATTACTAAGATTTTTTTTTTGTTAAAATGAATATTACTAAGATTTAATTAAGAACATTTTACAACGCGCTTTATTAATGACAGAGAAAGGATCGGGAGGGGCCATATCCTGCATTCTGACCTACATATTCTGTGGAGCCCATGTAAAATAAAAACCACCGTCTTTTATTTACTGCAACAAAATCATTTATGAGATTATCTACTCGTAATACCTGCACTGCTGAATTTTCACTCGACTTAAGCCTTGAGGAATCCTAAATAGTTAATTTTAAGTATGGGGATTTGGACATTCGCTCGGATTTGGATTTGATGAAAATTCAGCAGTGCATGTAAAATAGTCTTTGATAACAAATAAATCCTAGTATAAAAAATCGTTTTATCAAAAAAAAAAAAATCGTCTTAAAAAGATGTTGCACTTTCCATTATTATTTATATATATAAAGTTGCACTTTCCATTCAGAAAAAAATGTTGTTTGCCCTCGAAAAAAGGAGTTTCACAGCCCTACGAAAATAAATGTTGTTTACTTAAATTCTGATTTTATTTTAATTGTTCTTTTTGGTTTATATAGTCGCATACCAATTTGTCTTCATTTGAAATTTTGGAGTTCACATGGCCTCCCTCCGTACGACAGACAGAAAGTAAAGTTTTCGGAAAATAACACCCTCAAGCCCTAGACCTGCTATTATTTTTAGTAGGGTCCACGTTAGCTATATCTATCATGTAATAAATCTATTAAAGTAACCTGTTTATAGGCCAAGCTTATTGACAAATAATTATATATTTTAAAATATTCATTTGCATTACGCTGATAATCACAACTAAGCAAATCACTAATCAGTATTCTAAAAAACACCCATAGTGAAATTTTGGACAAGAAAGAGCCTTATATATAGGGTTTTGCTAATTTCTGGATAATGTCTTACTAATGCTGATGTTGTAGTTTTTGATTTATGCCAAAAAAAATTCCTTTTTGTTAAAGTATACCAAAAGCTGACTGTGGCTAATTTTTATTTTTCCTAACTAAGCTAAGGTTAAAACAAAAGCTCATGTTTGAATAGAGGCTGATCTTTATGTGATCATGGCAAAAACTGACCATGGTTACTTTTTCTTCTAGTCTGGGTTTAATATCATGTTAGTAATTGATTGGTTGAAAATTTCTGTCAATCAAACGAACTTAAGTCGCGACTTTTACATCTACGTTGCTAATCAATTTAGACCTAAATGGTATAATCGATAGGCATAAAATTATTGCAGGATTAAGCAACGAACAAAATCTTTTTTTTGGTTTGCTGAAACGAGTTTTATTGAATTTTACTGAAAACCAAATTTATAATTGGCGACTCCAAAAAGCTAATTAATATTGAATCTATAAAAACACTGTGATAAATTAAAGTTATTTTTCGATAAAATGATAAATTAAAGTTATACAACAAACAACTTGTAATATTACTAGTCATAAGAATTTCACTATTACTACCTAATAAAGTGATAACAAATTATTTGTATATAAATCTAACAGATTAATGAAAATGATAAAAAAAACAATTAATTTGGCGTAGATATCAAGTTTTTGTGTGTTTGTGTGGGTCCCTAACAGAGGAAGATATTCTCCCAGAATAATATTTGACCAAAAAAACATAAAATCCACCAAAACAAAGTCACACTCACATGCTCCACATGTCTGGTCTTCGCATATTCAAAGCATTCAAATTGTTCAGCTATTACTCAAATATTTGTTTTCACAACAGCAGCACCATGTTTTTTTCTTTCTTTTTTACATGTTTTTGTTTAAATAAGGAGGTTTAGGTTTGGGTGAATTAGGTCAATATATATATTGGGGTTCAAAATTAAGCTTATAGCCATATGGATTTCGAAATTAGATAGGGAAAGCACACGCGCTGGGAAAAGTCTATAAAACCCCTCGTACATTGGGTAATTGCTGCTGATGTCATAGTATCAAGCGGAAGCCGTCCACGAAGCGGAGCGAACTGTCACATAACTATTCTAAAACTTATTTGATAAAGTAATTCAAACAATGAAAATCTTTCGTATTAATTTTGTGGATAGGAAAGCATGTATTCAGTATTCTATACCATATTCGTCGTAGAAAACAAAAACAAAATGCATCGCAATAGTAAAATAGTACAAAACCGTAGCAATAGAACTTATACATTACAAAAACTGGTATACTACATATTTGTATACTGTAATATGGTTATTCCCGAGATAGTACATAATACATACAAATTTTACAGAAAACAAGTTATATAAATTCACTATTGACTATTGAGGAAGTCCTAACACCAGCCAGAGAAACTGTACACCGCAGAAGTGATAAGCACTATTGAGTGTTCGTACACATACAGCCTTTCCGGTAATCCAAGCTACTCCATTAACACTTCCCCTGTTTCACACCTTCCACTTACCTTATCTCCCATAGTAAGGTAAGAAACAGCTGCAAAGGCTTGATAGGTAGCTTGCATCGATTTACTCTCTTTCCGCTGAAATATATTGAATATGAGAAAATCACCATGAGGGGAAAAGATCAAATATGTAACACCTCATCTCAAAATTAAGCAAATATATTTCCATTTACATGAGTTTATAAATTTTACCTTGCTCGCTTCAGTAAAATGGAAAGCAGCTTTGTCATACCAACCACAAATGGGAGTATTGTACCCTGATCATGTCAATCACACACACATAAGCTTGCAAAATTGTTGGAAATCGAGTAGACAGTTTTTCATCTCAACTAGCCTGTACAATCAATATTCATTGTTATTGTTATATATTTTCCTGCAAGAAGGCATTATGCTAGAGAAGACAGCTGAAAGGACCTATATCAGAGATTCAGAGCTGGTTAACTCAGATAAATAAGAAGGCTTTATATAAATGTCATGTGGTAGGGGAGGAAAAAAAAATTAGGTAAAAAAGAACAGATGGTCGACCTTTTCTGTTTCAACATATTCAGACCTTGTATGTTCCAAAGACACTCAATAACCACTTATCCAATTAACTAAGTCAAATTAACAGTCCCACTTATGCAGAAACTAGGATATACTATGGAAGACAATAGTATGGAATGGGAAGACTGTAAACAATATTGAACTATGTTTGCTAGGCTAAATGACAAGACGGTACAAAAAACCTAACGTTTTCCAAAAAACGGCACTTTAACCAAAACGATAAACAGGACACATACATACTATGATGGGTATACATTGAAAAAACTAAAACTATACATAATAGGCACATGAAAGAGAGCAGCGAAGACTGGAATATTGTAAGAGAAAAAAGTTTCTTACCTACACGGATGTGTTCTTCGCCTCAAGGAGAAATAAGAGCTGGTGTCGCAATATTTGCAGCTGCAACATGAACACTGATTAGTAACCACAACCGAACTCCGCCATTGAACACATACAATACAATGTTAAATCGTCGGGACTTAAATTAACGACCTCAATCCAGATTTCCCATTGACCCCTCTCTTCGATCCTCAAATCACGACTCCGCACTCAAAACTCTAGATATTAAGTAGAATCTCCAATCATTTGTTATTGCAAGAAGAGAAATGGAAACTACCATCAGCGCCTCCGAAGCTTTAAATCGGTGATTATAACGGATCATAGTATCCTTCAATTCTGATTATAAGTATCCGAGATCGCAGTAATTCTCACAATTTTATTTGGATTTTGGATTAATTTTCCCCAATTTACAGTCACAGTTTATCGGCTTTAGAGAAGCTGACCGTAATTTACTCAGCGAAATGTAAGAAGGTTATTTTGGGTAATATTGTAACTTATACAACGTGTACTCTAGCCAATCCTCTCTTATGGCTACTTTGTTAATTTCCATTTTTTTTATTGTTATTTGTTACAATTTCCCTTTAGGTTTAGTCAAAAAAAAAACATGCATGCCTAATTAAAGTGTACTGTGTACATTTTTTTTTTTAATTCCCAGAATGCAATCTGGAAATAAAAAATTTCGGATCGTATATTGCATATACTTTGGTTACTATGTCAGTTTTTATTTAAATCAGTATATATTAAAGTGTACTGTGTACATTCGATTTGGAGTAACGACCAACCAAACTAACATATTTGCATAGGACCAACTAGGTCCATTTCAGATCGGATAATGCCATAATTCATATACATGTTGATTACAATATAATATAACTATTATTTGGTTGGGACCAATACGAGGTTATAGGAAAACGTCCAAAAAGAGGATCGGATATTCATCCATGAAAAATGATGTGTGGCCCAAAAGACCCCACAAGATCACACCTACATTATCAACTTGAAGAAAAATATTCTACTCTTTCATTTAATTATTGATCTTCTAGTATTATGTGTTTCCCATTAGTCTTATTGTTCGTCTTTTGTTTTCTTGTTTTTCTTTGATTACAATTCTTCATCATTATTTTTGTCAGAGTTTTATTTTTCCATTAAAGCTTGTACTTATTATAGTCATATATTCAAATCACATAACAACAACGGTTAAAATATTAAACATGGGTGATACTATTTTGTATTTCACTTTTCATTTGCACCCTTCACAGTGAATTGAAACTCTCAACAAGTTGCATGTCTGCGCGAGTACAAAAATGCATATGTACTATTAGATTGATTCTAGCTATATCAGTATTGAATTTATTGACTAGTCAGCTCATACTTATTCACAGTTGACAAATCTAATTGACCATTTGCCATGAACAAAATTAAACAATTAGTTATAAGAAGAAGTTTTGGTTAGAAGAGAAGAGAAAGTGGACTCTTAATCGGAATTATCTAAACTAAACTAAATAATTAAGTAAAATGGTATGATCATGCGACGATTGATCATAGATGGCGAAGGCAAAATCTACAAGATCACACTTAAGAAACCAAATACTCATAGTCCTAGTAGTTCACTTTATCCGTTAAATAAATACGTGTTGATGTAGAATACTTATCCGTTAAAAACTTAAAACTAATAAATTATCTTGTTTTCCATTGTAGATATGTTAACTACAATTATTTAGGACACTTGTGGGAAGCTCATTTACTGTTCATAAGCCAATAATTTAACTATTACCCATTTCATTTTTATAGTCCCATAAATCATTTTGCTTTGTCTTCTAAAAAGATGTTGTACTTTTAAACTTTTTTAAATGAAATGATGACTTGTCAGTATTTAGTTTATTTAATTAATTTATCTTCTTTAAAAGTCCTTTAGATACATGGAAAATTGGAAAGTTCAACATCTTTGTAGTAGAAGGATGACACGCAAAATTTCTCAATAAATACAAACATCTAGCCGTTGCACTATATTTATTTTCAATACCAAAATTCTGTAGAAATGGTACTATATATGACTAAAAAGATTCTCAAAAAAGACTAAAAAGAAAGAAAAACTAAAGTGATGACGCATTAAACAGCTGTTGAGAACTACTCTAAGTCTCTAACTTCGCAACTCGCAAGTGTCAAAACGCGAACCCACTGAATTTGGTCTAAAACCATCCAACCAAATCCTTTATTATCTAAAACAATTAGGAAACAAAATACAAGGACTGCAAAAGCAAATTTCCTCTAATCCTCGTGGATTTGGACCATGGGCCTCTACTCGTTACCCATAGTCCAAAAAATAGGTTCAAGGCCCGCAAATGGATCTCCTTTTTTTGTTCAAATAAAACCTTTATTTTTTTTGTTTAAATAAAATATTTATTTGGTCAAAATCTGTAAACTGTAAAGTGTTCCATTTTACCCCTTAATCTTTATTTAAGGTTTGGTTTGGATCATCGATAATCTTTTTATAACTCTGTCGTCGAAGCTGTTCATAGGATTCGTAACATGCTTGCATTCAATCTGGTCAGTACCATTTAATATACCTTGGAAGAAATTCATAATTAATTGTTGAAATATCTGATCTCTGCTTTTTCTTTATTGGTTAGTTCCCAAAAAAAGTTAAATAATTTACTCTGTTTATCCATAGATGATTAGATTGTCACTTGTTTGTTAGTTATATAAAATTTTGGGGGTGTTTTGATTGATTTCGGGCTGATATATTCAATTACTCATATCCAAAATGCTGAAACTCAAAATTAAAATTCTGTAGACTATGAATCCATACACGGTCGCAAACATCAAAGTTGTCATCTTGAATATATTTTGATCTTTAGGTTTCTTTTTCTGAGCCCTTTTAAATTTGGTGGACTCGTTTTCAAAGATTAAGATTATGAGAATGTTTATGTGTTGGTGTGACATCTTATAGTACTGCTTATAATCTTGCGGGTAATATTATAGAATTGTTGCTTCGTGAAGATCATGAGGGTATAAGGAAAGATTCCTAAGAAGCCAGTCCTGAATTTGAGGCCATGCATGAGGTTGAAAAAGTGATAAGCCACATCAAAGTGACAATGCATGAACCGAACCCCCTACAAATGCAAATACAAAATGCGACCACTATCTTCGATTTAATTTCGGTTTAATCAGGTTTTTCGGGTTTCTTTTTATTAATTTGTTTTTTCCCCACATTTCAAAAGTCTACCATTGATTAAAACAAATCAGTGTGATCCATCGATTTTTGTCAATCTATCTAGGTTTATAAACTGGTTATATTATATACCGATTTGTTTTATAGAATATTTATATTGACTTTTTAATAGTACTAAATTAGTAATATTTGCTGTAAGTTTCAGGAAAAAAAAATAAAAAATTCACTTATTAGTTTTAGGTCTGTCTGTGATTATCAAAACAAAAACCTATAGCATTGAATTGCATTATTTAAACTTTGACGCAAACTACGAAGAGAAAGAAATATGTAGGGGCTTGAAAGAAATTATTCAAGAAATAGCTGGATATTAAAAATACAAGGCGAATGATTTCCAACCCAAAAACCATTCAAAAAGAAAAACAAAGCTAGCTAGGGTTTTCTCATCTGTTCCTCAAGGGTATGTATAACATGGGTATGTATCTCGAATCTGTTTCTCTAATCTCTAGGGTTTGTAAATTACTCTAATCGATCGATGAAAGCTCTGATTTTTGATTTGTTATCTCAGACTGGACTTGGTGGCTCGAAGATGCATACTTTCTGTACCCACCTGGAGATCCCGAGTGCTTGAAGTATCACTACATCACAAAAACCGCTGAAGACGAGCCTAAGCTCACAATAGAGCAAGAAACTGAATTGATGAACGAACAAATCGAGGAGAGCGAGGTTTTTTGTTTGTTTTGTTTATCTCAACTAATTTCATCAATCGTCAGTCCTTAAATAGTTTTGTATATATACTGAGTGTTGGTTCTATATGAACATGTTAGGGGTTCGATATTGATTTCTCCATGTTCCGCTCTCTATTCAACTACCATCTTGTTGATCCGGACGATCATGATTTCCTTGATGAGCCAGAAACCGATGGGGATTTGATGAAGAAGCTTTCTCAAGAATCCATTAAGCGCTACAATGAAGAATCGGTAAAAACATTTCATTTATGTCCACAATGATGTTCTTTAATTTGTGTGTAGACGTTTATGTTCTTGATCATGAAGAGATTGTATAGTATAATATGATGTGCTCTTCGTTTATATATGTCCCTGATTTGCGTTTGCATATTTGTATAGAGGCTTATGTTCTTGATGAAGAGCTTGTATAGTATATATAATATGGTGTGATCTTCGTTTTGTGCTCCTGATGTGCTTTTGTATACTTACGATGAATGTTCTTGTTTGAAACAGGAGACGAGATTTGAATTTGTGGAGGTTGTCAAAGCCAATTATCATTGTGCTGCTGGGTATATAATTCTCGTCACGTTTGATGTGTTGGATCCGTCCGATAACAAGAAGAAAACCTTCCAAGCTAGGATCTATTACTCTTCACATTACCCGACTGAATACGTCTTTGTTAGGCTGAAACCTAATAAAGAAGGTACTCTTTCTACAGATTTTTGGATATTTTTGGGTCATAGCAAAAGCATAAGTGTGTATTGATGGTTGTATTATTGTATATAGTTGTTATGTCTCTGTTTCTTGACAGTTAATTTATATGGATTGTTTTGTTAAGCTCGGAGAAAGATGTGAAAAAGGTTTAAGAAATGTGCATCTATAAGAGTCTTTATACTTCAGTGGATCATTTACTCAACGTTGATGTTAGAACCTTGGATTGATTTACTTCTTTTGTTGAAAATGGTTATGATTTCTGTTTCGTGACACTTGAATTGTGTGTTTTGGCAGGTCATTGTGATGGAATCTCGGAGGAAGATGTGAGTAAAGGTATATCAAATGTGCATCTCTAAGAAGTCTTAATGTTGATGGATCATATGCATGTGAGACTGTGAGTATACATTTTGATATGTCCAACTTCCAATGTGGGATATTATGTAATAATTATCAAGAATATTCACAAATTGTGTAGAAAAAGGTTTCGTCTAAGTATAGAGGCTTTGTCTGATAATATATAACCAATCTTATTATATAAAGTCCAAATCGAGTCAAAATATTTACATTTTAAATTTAACCGTGTAACAAGAACGGGACAGCGACATATAGTTGTGAGACTTAGTTTTTACATGAACGAGAGTTTCAAATCAAGTGAAAAAAAAACATATATTGTAAATGCTTAGCAAAAGATTTCTGAAGTGATCAATTCCATAATATCTGGTTAATGGTTTGACTGAGACTGATAAATCCAAAATGAGAACATTGCCTAAGAACATCCAATACTACCATTGTCTAGGCAAATGATCACTTGAATCCAAATTCATAACACTTGTTGCGTCTCATCACCATTCACTTTTCAGCATTAGACAGCTCTTGTGCCAACCTGAGGAAGTGAAACTGCCAAAACATGGCAATCCAAATAAGTAGCAAATATACTATAACTTAGTTTCAAACTTATCTATCTTAATTTCTAGCTTTCTTACGTGGTATTGTACTGATAAAAAAAGATGCTTAATTCCATCTCGTTATTGTTGAACTTTTATTTAACAAAATTAAGAGTTTCAACCAAAATAAAGTTTCAAACACTCCCGTAGAAAAGAGGCAAATGTGTAAATCATTCTACGCCATTTCCTACAAATAACTCTTGGGAAAGAAAAGAGTACCACTTTTCTCAGGTTTGAGCTCGCAGGAGTGGTACTTGTTTGGGCGATAAGAGTAATGGCAGACCTTAGCTCGGAAGTGATTTGGCTCATCGTCATCGGAAGGATCTTTACCTTGAAAGGTAATGAAATACATTGTGGAAGGAGTACCAGTTTCACACACACCACACACACACACAAAAAAACCATTCATAAAATGCAAAAATCTTGTATATAGATGAAAATCCAAACGAGAAAGCATATAGAAGAAATATTGGACGTTCTCTTCATTGTATCTCTCAAGGGAATCACGAGAGAGCCTGTCCATTAACTCTCCATGGGTCTCTGGTGGCATGACGTATTCTTTATCATCGAAATCAACTGGTTGGTAATTATAAATGTCTCGGAACTCCTTGAAATTGATGTCGAACCCCTATATACATAAACACAAGATTCTCAATATATCGGAACCCTAAAATGTAAACTGATTTCTAAAAAAAAAAAGTCTACAAATGAACATCAAAAAGTTTAGGAAAATCAAAACCTCGCTATCCTCGACTTGTTTATTTATGAGGCGTAACTCCTCTTCCAGCGTGAGATAAGGCCCTTTCCCGCAAGGATTTAACACATCTTCAGGTATATCCTCAGGCTCGCATCGCAATCGCATGTACACATGTAAGGTATCGGCGGCAGTCCAATCTTACACCGGAAATCGAAGTTAGGGTTTTGATACTGTTTATGTGTAGGTTCTTGATTAAGCTCGGAGTTGGATACGTACCTGGATCCCCAATGGCCATTGGAATCGCTCCTTTGCGTTTATCAACAAAAGAAAACCCAAACCCTAAGTTTTATTCTAATAACTGTATTATGGCTTTATCACTATGCTAAATGTTTCTTTTTTTTTTTTAATTATTAGTAAGAAACCAGACTTGAGGAAGTATGAGTGGGGTTTGGCTGGTGCTTGAGGTATATAGTGAGTGGGCCAAAAGAAATATGTCGAGGCACAAAATGTTATTATACATTTACTATATAGTGGTTATGATCTCTGTTTCTTGACATTATATTTATTTGAATTGTTTGTTTTGGCAGTTCATTGTGATGGAAGCTTGGAGAAAGATGTGAAAAAATTTATAAGAAATGTGCATCTATAAGTGTCGCTACTTTGATGGATCCTTTACTTTACGTTGATGTTAGATTCTTGGCTTGATTTGTGTTTCTTTTGTTGAAAATGGTTATGATCTCTGTTTCTTGACATTTGAATTGTTTGTTTTGGCAGTTCATGGTGATGAAAGGTATATAACATGTGCATCTATAAGAAGTGTTTTTGTTGATGTTAGAATCTTGGACTGATTTTTTTTCTTGTGTTAAAAATGGTTATGATCTCTGTTTCTTAACATTAAAATTATTTGAGAATGGTTAAAGATCATTTACTTTCCTCCGATAGCACATAGAAACGAATAGTTAAATGTTAAAATAACACCTAGATGAAATTAAAACCGGACTCTAAACAGCGTAGATTAAAAAGAGAATACCAAATCAAAATAAAATTTCAAGAGTTTTTCAAGAGAAAAAACATATTTCGCAAATGCTACGCAAAAGATTTCTGAACTGATCACAGATCATAATATCTGCTTAAAGAGAATATCCAATACTACCATTGTTGCGTCTCACCACCATTCACTTTTCAGCATTAGACAGCTCCCAGTGCCAACCTGAGGAAGTGAGGATATTAATTAATAAAAACACAACAAAAAAACATCAGCAAGATTAAGAAACAAAAGACTCATTATAAACATATACCTGCGTTTCTTGGCATCTTCTTTCTCCTCAGTTTCAATGAAGTGAACTGCCAAAACATGGCAATCCAAATAAGTAGCATATATTATAACATAAGTTTCAAAAGCTAATCTCAAGACCCATCTCCCGTAGATAAAGAGGCAAATCAAGTTAATCATTCTGGATAAACATTTGCCTCAAGAATCATTTTTTTGGAAAGAAAAGAATATCAAAAGAGCACCTTTTTTCTCAGGTTTGAGCTCGCAGGAGTGGTACATGTTCGGTTCATAACAGAAATAGCAGACCTTTGCTCGGAACTCTTTTGGCTCATCATCAGAAGAAGCTTTACCTTGAAAGGTAATGAAATACATTACAGCAGGACAACCAGTTTCATGAAGATTGCCTTTGATAAACTTGACAAATTCAAAATCTGTATCCTGTTTTACACAAACAAAAAAACCCATTCATAAAAATGCAAAAATCTTGTATATAGATGAAAATCCAAACGAGAAAGCATAAAGAAGAAATATTCGACGTTCTCTTGATTGTATCTCTCAAGGGATTCACGAGAGAGCCTGTCCATTAACGTTCTAGTCGTATCTGGTGGCATGACGTAGCCGTTATCATAAAAATCAAGTGGTAGGTAATTAAAAATGCATCCGAACTCCTTGAAATTGATGTCGAACCCCTATATACATAAACACAAGATTCTCAATATCGAACCCTAATATAATATTAATCGACAAAATGAACATGAAAATGAAAACCTGGCTTTCTTCGACTTGTTCCGTCATGCGGCGTAACTCCTCTTCCGGCGTGAGATAAGGCTCTTCATCCTCGTTGCGTATGCACGGAAGTAACTGTAGGACCGCCAAAATCCAGATTGAAAAATACGAATAGAAATCTTATAATATAGATATTATATAGTAGGAAAAACGATTAGAAATAAACGAATTACGCAGAAGCGAGATTTGATCTCTTTCCTTAACTCAATAAATCTCCCGCAGTGTGGCGATTTTGTTGAGACTTTTGAATCCCAGGATACAACTGCGTGAGACTATAGTTGCAACACCCAACACTACAAGAAAACAGGCCTTTTGCAACGGAGCAAAACATTGTTAATTCGTTGGTAATCGACCACAGCATCGTATTTACGTCGAATTCCAAATCGTTGGTAAGCGGTCGACGTTAATGAAATTTCGTCGCAAATTCGTCGTTCAGTAGCGAGAAAACAAAATTCGTCGTTATTTCGTCGTTAATCAGCAAGGAACATATTCGTTGTTACTTCGTCGTTAATGAGGGAGGAATATATTCGTCGTAAAGCCGTCGTTATAGTTGCGACGGACTTACAAGGAAAAGAGAAGACGTCGGTAACATGTCGTCGTTAAATCGACTGAAATTTACCGACAATATCCCATCGAATATAAGACGGCTATGGGCATACAGTAAAATCAGAATTCGTTGTTAATTTGTCGCAAAGGTTACAACAGATTTACAACGAAAGTTGAATTCGTGGGTGACAATTCGTCGTAAAAGCCTCGCAAAATTAACGTCGAGACAACGTCGGATTAAGCCCGGAATTGCATGGACCAGAAAACCCACGAATTCGTTGTAAATCCGACGGTTAACTTCGTCGTTGTTTTGTCGCCAAGTTAACGTCGATTTAACGAGGGATGTCACAATTTTGACATTTTTTTTCTCCGTCGAATTTACGTCGCTTATATAATTTGTTTAAAAAAAAAGAAATAATACAATAATTAAAATTATCCGAAAACATCATACAAAATATTAAAATTAGCCGAAAATATCATACAAAATATTAAAATTATCCGAAAATATCATACAAAATATTAAAATTAACCGAAAATATCATACAAAATATTAAAATATTATACATTTATTCAAAAGGCGGGAGGTCTCCTGCCTCACGAGCTGCCTGAGCTGCAATGTCCGCCGTTCGTTGTTGCTCTGCTGTAAGCTCCTCTTCCTCTGCTGCTCCGGCTGCTGAACTCGTAACTCCGGCTGTAGCAGCTTCCCGACGTCGTCTCTTGTTTGACATGACTGCTGCAATGTCGGGGTGGTGCGTAGCAATGATGCTAAAAATAACATCATTCTCTGAGTTCTCAATTTCCATAGTCTCCTCAAGTCTTGAGATCTTGGCTCGCAGTTGGACCGGATCATCCTCGGGACCTCGATACCGCGGAGCAAATGACGAAGCAATCGGGACTTGGCGGATTGAACCCAACCCAATCACTTTCCCCTTGTTCTTCGGGGCAACCTACATTTTATAATTATTAAATATTATGTTAATATAAATAAATATATATATAGAATAGATATGTAATGATATATATATTATTACCTGCTCATAGATGCGGTCGATCGTGGGAGTTCCCAATTCCACCGGATGTTGAGTACCGCCCGGGGATAACTGTTGAGATAGTTGTGTTTGCTCCTCCAAAACTCTAGCAGTGAGGTCGTTGTGGATTTCCTCGGCTCTCGGGGTTACGAAGGTCCCGTCTTTCCTAGTATGGGTGTCCTGAAAAAGAGCCGTCAATGGAGGGAGCACACCTCCGTTCTTTGCAGCCTATATATAAATTGAAAATATATATTGTATAGTTAGATATTTTAGTAGTTAATCAATTAAAAGTAGGTATTAATAGGATGTAATATTAATAATAAGAGCAAAGAAACTACCATATCTAAACGTCTTCCCGCGAAAGGTGTCTGGCCAGCTGTGTGAGGAATGGAGATAGGTTTGCCATCTGGACCAACAGTCAACCGCGCAGCTATAGAATCTGCAAACTAAATATCTACGCTATATTCTCGAGACTTACTTTTAGAGAAGAAGGGAAGAGATGTGAGAGATTTGCTGGAGTGTTTGATTTTTGAATGAATGAATAATGAGAGGGGTGAGGCCCTTTATTTATAGGTGATAGGAGACTTGTTCTCCAAGGAGGGAATATCCTTTTTTGATGTTTATCAAAAAAGATAAGGAATAATTTCATTAAAGTATAATGAATAATTCCATTAAGGGATAAGGAAGAATTTCATTATTCCATTAAGGGATAAAAAAGAATTCCATTATTAATTTTCGTGTTTATCAAACTGCAGGTTCTTTACCATAGTGCAATCCATAACTTTTAATGTGTCTCACATAATTTAACACTCTTGTTATGGCTTTCCAGTGTGTATGACGAGGATTGTTTGTGTAGCGGCTTAATACATTCACTGCATGCGCTAAGTCAGGCCTGGTACAATTGGTTAAGTACATTAGACTTCAACTTGTGACACTCCTTCACCAACTCTGCCAAGCAACATATCCGCAGCGCTTACGCCTGACAAATTCGATGGCACGAATTTCAAGCAGTGGCAGCAGAAGATGCACTTCATCCTAACCACGCTGAATCTGGTAAAGTGTCTCGTTGAGACAAAACCTGAGGTGCCTGCTGAACAAGAGGCAAACCCAGATCCACGAGTTCATATGACTTTGGAGAATTGGGTGCAAGGAGATTTCCTTTGCAGAGGTTACATTCATAGTCGCCTAGTGGATCAACTGTTCAATGTGTACAGTGAGGTCAAATCATCCAAGGAGCTGTGGGAAGACCTTGATAGGAAGTACAAGACGTTCAATGTGGGCTCAGGAAAGTTTGCTACTGCAAAATTTCTCAACTTGCGTCATGGTGGACTCAAAACCAATCATGGACCAAGTGCATGACCTGCAGATGATACTCCAAGAGATATCAGATGAAGAAATGAAGATCTGTGAAACCTTCACAGTGAATTGCTTCATTGAGAAGCTTCCCCCTGGTTGGGCGGACTTCAAGAACTATTTTGCATTTAAGCAGAAGGCTTTGACTTTGGCGAACTTGATTTCTAGGCTGCAGAATGAGTCACTGAAGCGTGAAAAAGCTGAAATAGTTCAAACTCATGATGCGAATGTGGCTGAATTTCGCAACAAACCGAAAGACAGGTTTAACCCTAACAAGGGTGCGCTCAACAAGGTTGCTAGTCAGGCTTCCACGGGCTTTAAGACTGTAGGACCGTGAAAATCCAGAGTTTTTAGTCAAGTGCAATTGCGTATCCACTGGAGTTTTCGCAGTTCCATTCGAATACTTCTTGAACCGCTCAAGTATCTTTTCAGCATAATGCTCCTGAGATAAGGTGATTCCCTCAGAAGTCCTTGTGATCTTAATACCAAGAATAACGTCCGCAAGACCCATGTCTTTCATGTCAAACTGACTCTTAAGCATGTTCTTGGTTTGTTGGATTATATCCTTGTTACTGCCCATGATGAGCATGTCGTCAACATATAAGCACAGCAAAACGTACCCACTGGGAGTGTTCTTGACGTAAATGCATTTGTCACATTCATTGATGCTGAATCCATTTGACATCATCACGTGGTCAAATTTTTCATGCCATTGCTTTGGAGCTTGTTTCAGTCCATACAGCGATTTCACAAGTTTACAAACTTTGTGTTCTTGACCTGGTGTCACAAAACCTTCAGGTTGTTTCATGTAGATTTCCTCTTCTAAATCACCATTAAGGAAAGCTGTTTTACATCCATCTGATGGATTTCCAGGTCTCTCAAAGATGCAATAGCTATCAATATTCTGATTGAAGTTATTCTCGTCACTGGAGAATAAGTGTCAAAGAAGTCTAGACCTTCAACTTGTCTGAATCCTTGCACCACAAGTCTTGCCTTGTACTTATCAATAGCTCCATCAGTTTTGATCTTCGTTTTGAAGATCCATCTACACCCTAGTGCTTTAAACCCTGGAGGTAAATCAGTGATTATGTAAGTATGGTTCTGCAGAATAGAATCCATTTCACTGTTTACAGCTTCTTTCCATAAGTCTGCTTCTGGTGTAGACATGGCTTCAGAATATGTCCTTGGCTCATTCTCACAGAGAAATACCACTAAGTATTCATCACCAAATGATTTTTCCTTACGAGCTCTCTTGCTACGCCTAGGTTCAACCTCATTTTCTTCTGCTTCATTTACTGAAGTACCAGATGTACTAGCCTCATCATTTGCAGGCACAATTGCGTCATGAGTTCGCTTCAGCTTCTGTCTATCTTTACATGGAAAGATATTCTCAAAGAATGACACATTCCTTGATTCAATAATTGTATTTGCATGGATATCTGGTATATCTGACTTGTGCACCAGAAACCGATAAGCACTACTGTTGTGCGCATATCCAATGAAAATACAGTCCACTGTTTTAGGCCCAATCGAAACCTTCTTAGGAGGTGGTACTTGAACTTTTGCTAAGCACCCCCACACTTTCAAGTATTTGTAAGAAGGTTCTGAACCTTTCCATCCAGATACATCCACTTTTTTTCTGATACATTTTGCTTAATTGCTTATAATATGGGACAGAAGGAATATGATTTACAGAAGCGAAATATCAAATTTGCCTATAAAAAATTACAACAGCCCGTGTTTCCCAAGCATAAGTCAAAGACCTAGTATTTATTTAATTTGGTGGTCTAAGTCATAAGTTTTACCAACTTTATAGATAGGCTTAGTATTCCCCCTTTGTATTCTACCCTTGCTGTAAAGATTTCAACAGAAAAAAAAGTCAATTAATGATAAACTATAGATAAACAACAATAATTAGTAAGCCGATGTTCAATAAAAGAAAAAGAAAAAGAAAAACATCAATAAGTAAGCACAATCATGACTTAGGTTTCTTGGACTAGAAGCGATCATCAGACCAACCTTCCAAGCTAGGATCTATTACTCTTCATGTTACCCGACTGAATACGTCTTTATTAGACCGAAACCTGATCCAGAAGGTCCTCTTTTACAGATTTTTGGGTAATTGGGTCATAGCAAAATCATATAGTGGTTATGATCTTTGTTTCATTGTAGAGTATATTTGCCTCTCTCTTGTTAAGAGATGGTGGTTGTGTATATACTATATAGTGGTTATGATCTCTGTTTCTTGACATTTTATTTATTTGGATTGTTTGTTTTGGCAGTTCATTGTGATGGAAGATTGGAGAAAGATGTGAAAAAGAAGGTATAAGAAATGTGCATCTATAAGTGTCGTTACTTTGATGGATCATTTACTTTACGTTGATGTTAGATTCTTGGCTTGATTTGTGTTTCTTCTGCTGAAAATGGTTATGATCTCTGTTTCTTGACATTTGAATTATTTGGATTGGCAGTTCAATGGAGAAAGATGTGACGAAAGGTATCTAAAATGAGCATCTATAAGAAGTCTTATTAGTGTTAGAGTCTTGGACTAATTTTTTTCTTGTGTTGAAAATGATTATGATCTCTGTTTCTTAACATCAAAATGATTTGAAAATGGTGAATGATCATTTACTTTACTCCGATAGCACACGGAAACGAATAGTTAAAACAACACCTAAATGAAAACCTGACTCGAAACAGTAGATTAAAAAGAGAATAACAAACCAAAATAAAATTTAACGAATTTTTCAAAAATGAAAAAAAAAAAACATAATTTGTAAATGCTTAGCAAAAGATTTCTGAACTAATCAATTCCATAAAATCTGGTTAATGGTCTGAAGAAAACATAAATCCAAAATGAGAACGTTGCCTAAGGATATCCAGTATTGTAAGTAACACAAAATGATCGGTTGACACAAAGAATATTATCAAGTAACACACTTGTTGCGTCTCATCACCACCATTCACTTTCCAGCATTAGACAGCTCCTCTGCCAACCTGAGGAAATGAAGATATTAATAAATGAAAAAACAACAAAAAAATATCAGCTAGCAAGATTAGAAACAAAAGACACATTTCGATATACCTGCGTTTCTTGGCATATTCTTGCTCCTCAGTTTCAATGAAGTGAACTGCCAAAACAATTAGTAGCAAAATATTATAACTTGGTTTCAAACTGATCTCAAGACCCATCTCCCGTAGACAAAAGAGGCAAATGTGTAAATCATTCTACGCCATTGCCTACAATAACTCGTGGGAAAGAAAAGAGTACCATTTTTCACAGGTTTGAGCTCGCAGGAGTGGTACTTGTTTGGGGAATAAGAGAAATGGCAGACTTTTGCTCGGAAGTCTTTTGGCTCATCGTCATCGGAAGGATCTTTACCTTGAAAGGTAATGAAATACATTGTGGCAGGAATACCAGTTTCGTGATAATTGGCTTTGAAAACCTTCACAAGCTCGAAACGTGTACCCTGTTGTTTTAATCAAAACAATATAAAATGCAAAAATCTTGTATATAGATGAAAATCCAAACGAGAAAGAATAAAGAAGAAATATTCGACCTTCCTTTCATTGTATATCTCAAGGGAATCACGAGAGAGCCTGTCCATTAACTCTCCATGGGTCTCTGGTGGCATGACGTATTCTTTATCATCGAAATCAACTGGTTGGTAATTATAAATGTCTCGGAACTCCTTGAAATTGATGTCGAAACCCTATATACATAAACACAAGATTCTCAATATATCGGAACCCTAAAATGCATACAGAATTGATTTCTAAAAACAAAAAGTCTACAAAAATGAAGATCAAAAAGTTTAGGAAAATCAAAACCTCGCTATCCTCGACTTGTTTATTTATGAGGCGTAACTCCTCTTCAAGCGAGAGATAAGGCCCTTTGCCGAAAGGATTTAACACATCTTCAGGTATATCCTCAGGCTCGCATCGCAATCGCATGAACACATGTAAGGTATCGGCGGCAGTCCAATCTGACACCGGAAATCGAAATTAGGGTTTTGATACTATTTTATGCGTAGATACTTGATGAAGTTCAGAGTTGGATACGTACCTGGGGCACCTGGCTCCCCCATTGGAATCACTCCTTTGCGTTTATCAACAAAAGAAGAACACAAACCCTAAATTTTGTTCTAACTATTATAGTATTATGGCTTTTTCACTATGCTAAATGTTTTATTTATTTATTATTATTAGTAAGAAACCAGACTTGAGGAAGTGTGAGTGGGTTTGGCTGGTGCTTGAGGTATATAGTGAGTGGGCCAAAAGAAATATGTCGAGGCACAAAATGTTATTATACATTTACTATATAGTGGTTATGATCTCTGTTACTTGACATTATATTTATTTGAATTGTTTGTTTTGGCAGTTCATTGTGATGGAAGCTTGGAGAAAGATGTGAAAAAAGTTATAAGAAATGTGCATCTATAAGTGTCGCTACTTTGATGGATCCTTTACTTTACGTTGATGTTAGATTATTGGCTTGATTTGTGTTTCTTTTGTTGAAAATGGTTATGATCTCTGTTTCTTGACATTAGAAATGTTTATTTTGGCAGTTCATGGTGATGAAAGGTATAAAATGTGCATCTATAAGAAGTGTTTTTGTTGATGTTACAATCTTGGACTGATTTTTTTTCTTGTGTTGAAAATGGTTATGATCTCTGTTTCTTAACAATTAAATTATTTGAGAATGGTTAATGATCATTTACTTTACTCAGATAGCGCACAGAAACGAATAGTTAAAAGTTAAAATAAACTCTAGATGAAATTAAAACCGGACTCTAAACAGCGTAGATTAAAAAAGAGAATACCAAATCAAAATAACATTTCAAGAGAAAAAAACATATTTTGCAAATGCTACGCAAAAGATTTCTGAACTGATCACAGATCAAAATATCTGGTTAAAGAGAATATCCAATACTACCATTGTTGCGTCTCATCACCATTCACTTTTCAGCATTAGACAGCTCCTGTGCCAACCTGAGGAAGTGAGGATATTAATTAATAAAAACACCAAAAAAAAAAAACAAAGCAAAGATTAAGAAACAAAAGACTCATTATAAACATATACCTGCGTTTCTTGGCATCTTCTTTCTCCTCAGTTTCAATGAAGTGAACTGCCAAAACATGGCAATCCAAATAAGTAGCATATATTATAACATAAGTTTCAAAAACTAATCTCAAGACCCATCTCCCGTAGACAAAGAGGCAAATCATGTAAATCATTCTGGATAAACATTTGGGAAAGAAAAGACTATCAAAAGAGTACCTTTTTTCTCAGATTTGAGCTCGCAGGAGTGGTACAAGTTCGGTTCATGAGCGAAATAGCAGACCTTTGCTCGGAACTCTTTTGGCTCATCATCAGAAGGAGCTTTACCTTGAAAGGTAATGTAATACATTGTGGCAGGACAACCAGTTTCGTGAAGATTGCCTTTGATAAACTTGACAAATTCAAAATCTGTACCCTGTTTTACACACACACACACAAAGCAAAACCAAAACCATTCATAAAAATGCAAAAATATTGTATATAGAGGAAAATCCAAACGAGAAAGCATATAGAAGTAATATTCGACCTTCTCTTTATTGTATTTCTCAAGGGATTTACGAGAGAGCCTGTCCATTAACGTTCTAGTCGTCTCTGGTGGCTTGACGTAGCCGTTATCATCAAAATCAACTGGTAGGTAATTAAAAATGCATCGGAACTCCTTGAAATTGATGTCGAACCCCTATATACACATAAACACAAGATTCTCAATATCAGATGTCAACACAAGATTCGCAGTACTATAACCCATATCTATCAATACCCAGACTATCAACTGGTAGATAATTCACAAGATTCGCAGTAAAACAAATCGACAAATGAACATGAAAAGTTAATCAAAACGAAAACCTGGCTTTCTTCGACTTGTTCCGTCATGCGGCGTAACTCCTCTTCCGGCGTGAGATAAGGCTCTTCATCCTCGTTGCGCCTTATGCACGGGAGTAACGCATCCTTAGGTTCGGAACCAGCCTCGTGTTCTATAAACACATGTCCGTTATCAATAGTCCAATCTGCACCGGAAATCGAAATTAGGGATTTGATCCGTCGATCGGCACTATTTTTTCACGTAGATTCTTAATCTCAGAGTTAGATACGTACCTCGAAACATCGCTCCGTTGCGTTTATCAACAAAAGAAGAACCCTAACCCTTAATTTTGGTTCGGCCCTCGTTTTAATCAACTAACAGACCCTCTCTGGAAACGAAGATGATGAGATCTAGATATTCCCCGAAATCAAAAAGTTTGGCGTTCGCCCTAATTTCGTTTTTCTCTCTCAAGTCTAGCGCCGCTTCCCTTTTTTCAGATCTGGAGATCGGTGGCCGGTGGCTTCCAAAGCACAGTCGCCGGTCTCTCCTTTCTTTCTTCCTTCTTTCTCCCTCTCTTCTCCTCCGTCGCTCTGCTCGTGGAGGTTGTTTATTTGGCTTTTGCTTTGGCTTCGCCTCTGGGCTCTATCGTTTGTTTGTGCAGTCGCGGCGGACCGGTCGGCCGATCTCTCGTGGTCCGGCTCAATAGAGCGACGGAGCGGTTCTGCCGATTCACCACAGAGCTCTGTTTGGCTGGTCGCTCCCTCCGGTGTTCTAGTTCACGAGTTTGGGTTTTAGCTTTCGAGGGTTTTGGTGCTTCTACTGCTCTCCGATCCATCTGCAGTTCTTTGGCCTTGATTTCGGGACGCTATTGTGAAAAGTTATTGCTGTGGAGGTATCTGCTAGGCTTTCTCTCCTTTTGGGATTGGGTTCTTTGACGATGCAGCGGTTTCGATCTTCAAGTCTTCTCTTGCGAGGAGGTGGGAGTCTCTGTTCTGTAGGTCGCAGAGGCTGGTATTCACAGTGTCCGTGTGTAAGAGTTGTTGATCTTCTTGGCGTTTTTCCCAGGTGGCTTTCTTTTCCTGCGGGTTTTGGAGCTTTTGTTGTTGTGCTGGTCTTTTTCTGCTTTTCTTCAGTTGGCAGTAGTTTCTAGTCTTGCGGTTGGTGAGATCCTCTGTTCTTTGTTTGCGCTTGTGGTGCGCTTGTTTCGGCAGTTTGTTTACTGCTTTGGGCTTGGAGTATTGGTTTGGGTGTACTCAAGCTTCCTTGGTCAGTTTTGGGGATCATTAATCTTCAGGTCAGATTTAGCACCTCTCTCTCTATCTAAGTTCCCTTCTCGTTTAATTATCGTCTTGCCTCCCTTGTTTGGGCTTGTGTCTCCTAATTTATTTAGGCTAATGTTTCCCTTTGTGGGATTTGCTCCGGGGATTTCTCTTTGTTCCGCCGGCCTTGTAACTCTTGTTTGGTTTCTTCCTTCGTTGTAAGGTTAATAAATCTTTAGATGAAAAAAAAAAAAGATATTCCCCGATTTAATAGTACTGCGATCCCTGTAGTTTTTGTATACTTCAAATTTGGTCTCATAGTTTGTTTTGACAATAATACCCCTGCGATTTGTACTCCATTTCTTAATCTGAATTTGGACTTGTTTATTTGGTGTGTGATGATGTTTAAAGAGGAAATTTGGATCAATATTACCTAAATTAATCATATTTTGAAAACTAATCCTTTTAAAATTTGTTGGAAAATTAATCTTCTAATATTCAAAATTACTAAAATACCCTCAGTTTTTTAGATATTAAAATTATTTTAAAATTCGTTTATCAAATTTAAAAATTATTTAAATTGTAAAAAACAAATATGTTATTCTAAAAATAATTCCAAACAATTATTTTTATTTTATATAACAAAAAAAAAGAGAAGAAAAAAAACTTGTGGGAGATTTCCCATAAAATCTCCAACAAAAAACAAAAAAATACTTAGAAGATCTTATTTGAAATTTAACATCTCATAAATATAGAATATGAGTTAACTTTAACACATTTCATCATCTTTTTTTGTGAGAATGAATGAGTTTTTCTTTGTTCTAAAATGATATTTATGTGTATCTATTTATAAAGTTTGATTCATATCTTATTATATAAAGCTGGATGCGCGCAACGTGGTTGCGACACGTAAGATTTTTATAAAATTCAGGATCGTGACATGTGTCACTTTTAATGTTATATCCGTCAAGATCGTGACACGTGTATTAGGGGAAAAAATAAAATTTTAATAATTTCTAGAAAAAGTATATTTAAAAAAACAAAATTTAATCTATTATATTAAAAAAACAAAATTTAATCTATTATATTAACATGGAAAAAATAATATTTGTCATATCTTAACAGAAAAAGGTTTTCTATTCAACAAATTTATATTATCCAAACACATATAATTTTCTAAATCCTATTTAGTACATAGAATAGGTATTTAAACTAAAAATCCTATAGCAGCATGGAATATGTTATATGAACACCTATAAATACAAAGTTACAGTAGTCTTTTTTTTTTTTCTCATTCACAAACTCATCCAAGCAAAGTCATCAAATTTCTCTGATTCTCTTTCTCTAATTTAAAAATCATATTTTTGAAAGTTTTACGATACATAAGATTTTTATAACTGACAAAATTGCAACATGTGTTTTAGAAAATTCTGGATAAACATTTGCCTCAAGAATCATTTTTTTGGAAAGAAAATACTATCAAAAGAGTACCTTTTTCTCAGGTTTGAGCTCGCAGGAGTGGTACATGTTCGGTTCATAACAGAAATAGCAGACCTTTGCTCGGAACTCTTTTGGCTCATCATCAGAAGAAGCTTTACCTTGAAAGGTAATGAAATACATTACAGCAGGACAACCAGTTTCATGAAGATTGCCTTTGATAAACTTGACAAATTCAAAATCTGTATCCTGTTTTACACAAACAAAAAAACCCATTCATAAAAATGCAAAAATCTTGTATATAGATGAAAATCCAAACGAGAAAGCATAAAGAAGAAATATTCGACGTTCTCTTGATTGTATCTCTCAAGGGATTCACGAGAGAGCCTGTTCATTAACGTTCTAGTCGTATCTGGTGGCATGACGTAGCCCTTATCATAAAAATCAACTGGTAGGTAATTAAAAATGCATCCGAACTCCTTGAAATTGATGTCGAACCCCTATATACATAAACACAAGATTCTCAATATCGAACCCTAATATAATATTAATCGACAAAATGAACATGAAAATGAAAACCTGGCTTTCTTCGACTTGTTCCGTCATGCGGCGTAACTCCTCTTCCGGCGTGAGATAAGGCTCTTCATCCTCGTTGCGTATGCACGGAAGTAACTGTAGGACCACCAAAATCCAGATTGAAAAATACGAATAGAAATCTTATAATATAGATATTATATAGTAGGAAAAACGATTAGAAATAAACGAATTACGCAGAAGCGAGATTTGATCTCTTTCCTTAACTCAATAAATCTCCCGCAGTGTGGCGGTTTTGTTGAGACTTTTGAATCCCAGGATACAACTGCGTGAGACTATAGTTGGAACACCCAACTATAGAATCTGCGAACTAAATATCTACGCTATACTCTCGAGACTTACTTTTAGAGAAGAAGGGAAGAGATGTGAGAGATTTGCTGGAGTGTTTGATTTTTGAATGAATGAATAATGAGAGGGGTGAGGCCCTTTATTTATAGGTGATAGGAGACTTGTTCTCCAAGGAGGGAATATCCTTTTTTGATGTTTATCAAAAAAGATAAGGAATAATTTCATTAAGGTATAATGAATAATTCCATTAAGGGATAAGGAAGAATTTCATTATTCCATTAAGGGATAAAGAAGAATTCCATTATTAATTTTCGTGTTTATCAAACTGCAGGTTCTTTACCATAGTGCAATCCATAACTTTTAATGTGTCTCACATAATTTAACACTCTTGTTATGGCTTTCCAGTGTGTATGACGAGGATTGTTTGTGTAGCGGCTTAATACATTCACTGCATGCGCTAAGTCAGGCCTGGTACAATTGGTTAAGTACATTAGACTTCAACTTGTGACACTCCTTCACCAACTCTGCCAAGCAACATATCCGCAGCGCTTACGCCTGACAAATTCAATGGCACGAATTTCAAGCAGTGGCAGCAGAAGATGCACTTCATCCTAACCACGCTGAATCTGGTAAAGTGTCTCGTTGAGTCAAAACCTGAGGTGTCTGCTGAACAAGAGGCAAACCCAGATCCACGAGTTCATATGACTTTGGAGAATTGGGTGCAAGGAGATTTCCTTTGCAGAGGTTACATTCATAGTCGCCTAGTGGATCAACTGTTCAATGTGTACAGTGAGGTCAAATCATCCAAGGAGCTGTGGGAAGACCTTGATAGGAAGTACAAGACGTTCAATGTGGGCTCAGGAAAGTTTGCTACTGCAAAATTTCTCAACTTGCGTCATGGTGGACTCAAAACCAATCATGGACCAAGTGCATGACCTGCAGATGATACTCCAAGAGATATCAGATGAAGAAATGAAGATCTGTGAAACCTTCACAGTGAATTGCTTCATTGAGAAGCTTCCCCCTGGTTGGGCGGACTTCAAGAACTATTTTGCATTTAAGCAGAAGGCTTTGACTTTGGCGAACTTGATTTCTAGGCTGCAGAATGAGTCACTGAAGCGTGAAAAAGCTGAAATAGTTCAAACTCATGATGCGAATGTGGCTGAATTTCGCAACAAACCGAAAGACAGGTTTAACCCTAACAAGGGTGCGCTCAACAAGGTTGCTAGTCAGGCTTCCACGGGCTTTAAGACTGTAGGACCGTGAAAATCCAGAGTTTTTAGTCAAGTGCAATTGTGTATCCACTGGAGTTTTCGCAGTTCCATTCGAATACTTCTTGAACCGCTCAAGTATCTTTTCAGCATAATGCTCCTGAGATAAGGTGATTCCCTCAGAAGTCCTTGTGATCTTAATACCAAGAATAACGTCCGCAAGACCCATGTCTTTCATGTCAAACTGACTCTTAAGCATGTTCTTGGTTTGTTGGATTATATCCTTGTTACTGCCCATGATGAGCATGTCGTCAACATATAAGCACAGCAAAACGTACCCACTGGGAGTGTTCTTGACGTAAATGCATTTGTCACATTCATTGATGCTGAATCCATTTGACATCATCACGTGGTCAAATTTTTCATGCCATTGCTTTGGAGCTTGTTTCAGTCCATACAGCGATTTCACAAGTTTACAAACTTTGTGTTCTTGACCTGGTGTCACAAAACCTTCAGGTTGTTTCATGTAGATTTCCTCTTCTAAATCACCATTAAGGAAAGCTGTTTTACATCCATCTGATGGATTTCCAGGTCTCTCAAAGATGCAATAGCTATCAATATTCTGATTGAAGTTATTCTCGTCACTGGAGAATAAGTGTCAAAGAAGTCTAGACCTTCAACTTGTCTGAATCCTTGCACCACAAGTCTTGCCTTGTACTTATCAATAGCTCCATCAGTTTTGATCTTCGTTTTGAAGATCCATCTACACCCTAGTGCTTTAAACCCTGGAGGTAAATCAGTGATTATGTAAGTATGGTTCTGCAGAATAGAATCCATTTCACTGTTTACAGCTTCTTTCCATAAGTCTGCTTCTGGTGTAGACATGGCTTCAGAATATGTCCTTGGCTCATTCTCACAGAGAAATACCACTAAGTATTCATCACCAAATGATTTTTCCTTACGAGCTCTCTTGCTACGCCTAGGTTCAACCTCATTTTCTTCTGCTTCATTTACTGAAGTACCAGATGTACTAGCCTCATCATTTGCAGGCACAATTGCGTCATGAGTTCGCTTCAGCTTCTGTCTATCTTTACATGGAAAGATATTCTCAAAGAATGACACATTCCTTGATTCAATAATTGTATTTGCATGGATATCTGGTATATCTGACTTGTGCACCAGAAACCGATAAGCACTACTGTTGTGCGCATATCCAATGAAAATACAGTCCACTGTTTTAGGCCCAATCGAAACCTTCTTAGGAGGTGGTACTTGAACTTTTGCTAAGCACCCCCACACTTTCAAGTATTTGTAAGAAGGTTCTGAACCTTTCCATCCAGATACATCCACTTTTTTTCTGATACATTTTGCTTAATTGCTTATAATATGGGACAGAAGGAATATGATTTACAGAAGCGAAATATCAAATTTGCCTATAAAAAATTACAACAGCCCGTGTTTCCCAAGCATGAGTCAAGACCTAGTATTTATTTAATTTGGTGGTCTAAGTCATAAGTTTTACCAACTTTATAGATAGGCTTACTATTCCCCCTTTGTATTCTACCCTTGCTGTAAAGATTTCAACCGAAAAAAAAAGTCAATTAATGATAAACTATAGATAAACAACAATAATTAGTAAGCCGATGTTCAATAAAAGAAAAAGAAAAAGAAAAACATCAATAAGTAAGCACAATCATGACTTAGGTTTCTTGGACTAGAAGCGATCATCAGACCAACCTTCCAAGCTAGGATCTATTACTCTTCATGTTACCCGACTGAATACGTCTTTATTAGACCGAAACCTGATCCAGAAGGTCCTCTTTTACAGATTTTTGGGTAATTGGGTCATAGCAAAATCATATAGTGGTTATGATCTTTGTTTCATTGTAGAGTATATTTGCCTCTCTCTTGTTAAGAGATGGTGGTTGTGTATATACTATATAGTGGTTATGATCTCTGTTTCTTGACATTTTATTTATTTGGATTGTTTGTTTTGGCAGTTCATTGTGATGGAAGATTGGAGAAAGATGTGAAAAAGAAGGTATAAGAAATGTGCATCTATAAGTGTCGTTACTTTGATGGATCATTTACTTTACGTTGATGTTAGATTCTTGGCTTGATTTGTGTTTCTTCTGCTGAAAATGGTTATGATCTCTGTTTCTTGACATTTGAATTATTTGGATTGGCAGTTCAATGGAGAAAGATGTGACGAAAGGTATCTAAAATGAGCATCTATAAGAAGTCTTATTAGTGTTAGAGTCTTGGACTAATTTTTTTCTTGTGTTGAAAATGATTATGATCTCTGTTTCTTAACATCAAAATGATTTGAAAATGGTGATGATCATTTACTTTACTCCGATAGCACACGGAAACGAATAGTTAAAACAACACCTAAATGAAAACCTGACTCGAAACAGTAGATTAAAAAGAGAATAACAAACCAAAATAAAATTTAACGAATTTTTCAAAAATGAAAAAAAAAAAACATAATTTGTAAATGCTTAGCAAAAGATTTCTGAACTAATCAATTCCATAAAATCTGGTTAATGGTCTGAAGAAAACATAAATCCAAAATGAGAACGTTGCCTAAGGATATCCAGTATTGTAAGTAACACAAAATGATCGGTTGACACAAAGAATATTATCAAGTAACACACTTGTTGCGTCTCATCACCACCATTCACTTTCCAGCATTAGACAGCTCCTCTGCCAACCTGAGGAAATGAAGATATTAATAAATGAAAAAACAACAAAAAAATATCAGCTAGCAAGATTAGAAACAAAAGACACATTTCGATATACCTGCGTTTCTTGGCATATTCTTGCTCCTCAGTTTCAATGAAGTGAACTGCCAAAACAATTAGTAGCAAAATATTATAACTTGGTTTCAAACTGATCTCAAGACCCATCTCCCGTAGACAAAAGAGGCAAATGTGTAAATCATTCTACGCCATTGCCTACAATAACTCGTGGGAAAGAAAAGAGTACCATTTTTCTCAGGTTTGAGCTCGCAGGAGTGGTACTTGTTTGGGCGATTACAGAAATGGCAGACCTTTGCTCGGAAGTCTTTTGGCTCATCGTCATCGGAAGGATCTTTACCTTGAAAGGTAATGAAATACATTGTGGCAGGAATACCAGTTTCGTGATAATTGGCTTTGATAACCTTGACAAGCTCGAAACGTGTACCCTGTTGTTTTAATCAAAACAATATAAAATGCAAAAATCTTGTATATAGATGAAAATCCAAACGAGCAAGCATAAAGAAGAAATATTCGACCTTCCTTTCATTGTATATCTCAAGGGAATCACGAGAGAGCCTGTACATTAAGTCTCCATGGGTCTCTGGTGGCATGACGTATTCGGTATCATCGAAATCAACTGGTTGGTAATTATAAATGTCTCGGAACTCCTTGAAATTGATGTCGAAACCCTATATACATAAACACAAGATTCTCAATATATCGGAACCCTAAAATGCATACAGAATTGATTTCTAAAAACAAAAAGTCTACAAAAATGAAGATCAAAAAGTTTAGGAAAATCAAAACCTCGCTATCCTCGACTTGTTTATTTATGAGGCGTAACTCCTCTTCAAGCGAGAGATAAGGCCCTTTGCCGAAAGGATTTAACACATCTTCAGGTATATCCTCAGGCTCGCATCGCAATCGCATGAACACATGTAAGGTATCGGCGGCAGTCCAATCTGACACCGGAAATCGAAATTAGGGTTTTGATACTATTTTATGCGTAGATACTTGATGAAGTTCAGAGTTGGATACGTACCTGGGGCACCTGGCTCCCCCATTGGAATCACTCCTTTGCGTTTATCAACAAAAGAAGAACACAAACCCTAAATTTTGTTCTAACTATTATAGTATTATGGCTTTTTCACTATGCTAAATGTTTTATTTATTTATTATTATTAGTAAGAAACCAGACTTGAGGAAATGTGAGTGGGTTTGGCTGGTGCTTGAGGTATATAGTGAGTGGGCCAAAAGAAATATGTCGAGGCACAAAATGTTATTATACATTTACTATATAGTGGTTATGATCTCTGTTACTTGACATTATATTTATTTGAATTGTTTGTTTTGGCAGTTCATTGTGATGGAAGCTTGGAGAAAGATGTGAAAAAGTTATAAGAAATGTGCATTTATAAGTGTCGCTACTTTGATGGATCCTTTACTTTACGTTGATGTTAGATTCTTGGCTTGATTTGTGTTTCTTTTGTTGAAAATGGTTATGATCTCTGTTTCTTGACATTTGAAATGTTTGTTTTGGCAGTTCATGATGATGAAAGGTATAAAATGTGCATCTATTAGAAGTCTTTTTGTTGATGTTAGAATCTTGGACTGATTTTTTTTCTTGTGTTAAAAATGGCTATGATCTCTGTTTCTTAACATTAAAATTATTTGAGAATGGTTAATGATAATTTACTTTACTCCGATAGCGCACAGAAACGAATAGTTAAAAGTTAAAATAACACCTAGATGAAATTTCAAGAATACCAAATCAAAATAAAATTTCAAGAATTTTTCAAGAGAAAAAACATATTTTGCAAATGCTACGCAAAAGATTTCTGAACTGATCACAGATCATAATATCTGGTTAAAGAGAATATCCAATACTACCATTGTTGCGTCTCATCACCATTCACTTTTCAGCATTAGACAGCTCCTGTGCCAACCTGAGGAAGTGAGGATATTAATTAATAAAAAACACACAAAAAAAGCATTCTGCATTTCAGCTAGCAAGATTAAGAAACAAAAGACTCATTATATACATATACCTGCGTTTCTTGGCATCTTCTTTCTCCTCAGTTTCAATGAAGTGAACTGCCAAAACATGGCAATCCAAATAAGTAGCAAATATTATAACATAAGTTTCAAAAACTAATCTCAAGACCCATCTCCCGTAGACAAAGAGGCAAATCATTCTGGATAAACATTTGCCTCAAGAATCATTTTTGGGAAAGAAAAGACTATCAAAAGAGTACCTTTTTTCTCAGGTTTGAGCTCGCAGGAGTGGTACATGTTCGGTTCATGAGCGAAATAGCAGACCTTTGCTCGGAACTCTTTTGGCTCATCATCAGAAGGAGCTTTACCTTGAAAGGTAATGTAATACATTGTGGCAGGACAACCAGTTTCGTGAAGATTGCCTTTGATAAACTTGACAAATTCAAAACCTGTATCCTGTTTAACACACACACACATACACAAACAAAAAAATCACTCATAAATTGCAAAACAATTGTATATAGATGAAAATTCAAACGAGAAAGCATATAGAATAAATATTCGACGTTCTCTTGATTGTATCTCTCAAGGGATTCACGAGAGAGCCTGTCCATTAACGTTCTAGTCGTCTCTGGTGGCTTGACGTAGCCGTTATCATCAAAATCAACTGGTAGGTAATTAAAAATGCATCTGAACTCCTTGAAATTGATGTCGAAACCCTATATTCACATAAACACAAGATTCTCAATATCGAACCGTAATATAATATAAATCGACAAAATGAACATGAAAAGGAAAACCTGGCTTTCTTCGACTTGTTCCGTCATGCGGCGTAACTCCTCTTCCGGCGTGAGATAAGGGTCTTCATCCTCGTTGCGTCTTATGCACGGAATTAACGCATTCTTAGGTTCGGAACCAGCCTCGTGTTCCATAAACACATGTGCGTTATCAATAGTCCAATCTGCCATCCTAATTAGGGATTTGATCCGTTGATCGGTACTATTTTTTTTTTATGTGTGGATCCTTAATTTCAGAGTTGGATACATACCTCGAAACAACATCGACATCGCTCCTTTGCGTTTACAACAAAAGAAGAACCCTAACCCTAAATTTTGTTCTAACTATTATGGCTTTTTGCTAAATATTATTTTGTTTTTTTTATTAATAAGAAAACAGACTTGAGTGATCGAGTGGGTTTAGCTGATGCGCTGAGGTATAGTGAGTGGCCCAAAAGAAACATGTGGAGGCACAAAATGTTATTATACATTTCCTATCGACTATCGTTATGTAATCAACGTTCAATGCGTTTGGTTTTAGATCTGACTGCAGTGTTATTATGTTTCATGTCTCACTAACATGTTTTGTTCTTTTTATTACGAGTTTGCACAACTTCTGTGATATTGCAAATTATAGATTGCAAGTGTATGCATCTTAAAAGTTCCACAATGAAGGTAAAGATGGACTTGAGTTGACGGAAATGCACAGCTAGGGAAAGCTCAACAATCAAGAACATATTCAAAAATAAAAAGAAGCATGACATTCTCCTGTTTCTTATATTACTTGTTCCTTTAACTAACGCAGCGCCAGAGGAGAGCGATCAGAAAATAACAAACAGAAAACAGAAAGTTTGACGTTGTTTCGAGTCGCTGGCACCACCTCCAAACTATCTAATTTACATTATAAAAAAAAATGTTGCGGACGTGCCCTTTATATATTTTGGTCGCTTTCTTCTGCCGCTGCGTCACTCGCCTTGTATTGTTTTATTTCTCGACAATTTCAGTCAACAATACATTGTTTGCTCTTCGCATTTTGCGTCGTCTAATCCATATTACTTACGTCTTCACAATACCTCCCCCAACCTTATCGTATTAGACTCTAATCTATTTTGATCACTTAATTCCACCTATCCAATTAAAACTTAAAAAGTATCGAGCTGAGTTCAATAAATCCCAAATAGCGTTTTACCAAGAGCGATTGCCTCACAAATCCAATTTGTAAGTGATCCAACTAAATCAGGCCCAAATGAAATTGGCTCAGCAACATTGAAGCCCATCAGATACCTTGACAAAATCTTTTTACAGCCGTGATTAATATAAGATTTTAGCATTGTTCTAGATCGTTTTATAAATCCACTGTAAAAATCTCTTTCTGTAAATCATTGAGAAATAAATTTATCAACTTATCACAATTCAGTGAAATTTATCACATAGATGGTGATAAGTGCCAAAACAATCCGAATAACTTTAGACCCGTTTTCGATAGAAAACTAGGCAAATATTAATTAAATCATAATCTAGTAAACATATCAATTAAATCATATCAAAAGTGATCACTCACCAAACGGTTTCTCATCTTCAATCTTCACACATGATACACATGGTCAAGAAGCTACATACATTGTAAAAAAAACCCACCATCTGTTCACCATGTAAGACCTCATAAGTTTTTGTATTATATACAATTAGTGTAACGAAATGATCTTTCGGTTTCTTTTCATTCATAGGTCATAATAGATCTCATCCTAATTTAATAAAGAAAACACAATTACATTGAAACAAAAGAAAAGACTTTGAAATAGATTTAAAAGAATATAATAATTGCCATATGGTTTCTTGTAATCATACTTGTATTTACTAGTTTGAAAAGACGATTCTTTTCTATTTTATTAAACTTTATTAACATTTTATTTTCATGTCTTTGGATACAAACCATGTAAGTTTGCCCATTCTTTGTACACAAATCCTTGTGATGCTTCTGCTTCCAAGATAAATTATCATGTTTGTATCTCATAAAATGAATTCACAAGTTGATGTATCATTACGGTAATGATATCATAAGAAAATGTTCTTCTATTTCGTATAATGAGGTGAAACTATGAATTAATTTGTTAGATTGAAATCTTTGAAAGAGGTCTATGAGATAAATTTGTTACTTCTTTCTCATCAACGTCAGATTTTCTTAACATTTCCGAAACACATTTGCATTCACCTTCTAAAATAAGCTATACTCTTTAGAAATTTCACCAGTCCTTCATAGTTTTTTAGAAACCCATCACTAAATTCACCGTCTACTTTTTATAGTGAGCTGATATCACTCTATTGAACACTATTGTCCAACAGTAAACTATTAATCAATAAATTTAGAATATTAGTTACTCTCTTCTAGTTAAAAATAAAGAAAAGTTAGATTATTTGTCTTAAATAAATGAAAAAAGCAATCAACACAAAACATACTCGCAAGAAAAAGGAATTTATCAAAAATTTTAATAACTATAAAAATTAAGAAAACGAAAAATAGATTACACCAAAGACTGTAAAACAAGCAAACAAACATACAAACATTTCTTCTCCAATCCTCGTGGATTTGGTCTTCACTCGTTATCCATTTATCCAAAAATAGATAAAGAAAAGGGAAATGGATACTTTTTTTTTTAATTGTTCAAACAAAATCTGTTTTTGGTCAAAAAGGTGTAAAGTGTTTTCTGGTCAAATTCTTTTTTTCCCCCCATAGTTTCATTCTTTTTATATCATTTTGTTTCCTCATCCTAGGGCCAAGATTCTTCCAATTTGCTATCTCCACTCCCTCTCCCTCCAAATAGATAAGACATTGGCTTAATTAGTTGGTTACATGCATGTGTAGCGACTACTAATCTAGGAGGAGGCATTGTTTCGCTGTTTAGATTATACATGTGTTATTCAATCATTGATTTTTTTTTTTTTTTTTTTTTTTTTTTTTTTTTTTTTTTTAATAGAGTTTGAATCTTCGGAATTTCTCTCAACTTCATTTGCATTGTTCTATAATGGAATTGTCGTAGATGTATATATATTATTTGTTTCTCTTCAACTTTAAGAAACCAAATAATCCAAATAGAGGAGTAATAGAGGTTTAAGATTGTACGTTACCAATGTATTTATGAAATACAAACTAGCTTCTTGCTCGAAAAATAAATTTTAGTTGCAACTTTGTCATTATCCCTAATGTTTTCAAATAATTTGCAACTGAACGAACACTAAGTAAACAACTAACTAAATGAACTAAGAGTTGTAACGAGATGGATCTGTGTGCGTCTCATGGACGGCAAAAAGATGAAATCTGGCTCTGCAGACGCAATCAGTTCTCTTCCAGATGAGATACTTGCTCAGATATTGTCCTCTCTTCCCACTAAACGAGCTGTTTCTACGTGTATCCTCTCCAAAAGGTGGAAAAATGTGTTTCCATTGGTGAATCATCTCTTTGCATGTCAACATCATTTATACTTTGACGACTCGGATCGTTTATACTTTGACGACTGGAATTTACTGGAGGACACGTGGGAGTTGAGAGACAGGAAGAAAGTGTCAAGATGGTCTTATCTGTTTTACTCTTACAAGCAAATGGATACGCGTTGCCTTGGAACGAGGTCTCGTGGATCTTGATCTGCGTTTAACAACGAGTTCGGTCCACGAGATTGCTTGTATCCCACGTAGTATTGTCTTCAATAACAAGACGCTGGTTAAGCTAACTTTAGGAATAGAGATTCATACTCTCCCTATGGATAAATTTAAAGTATCTCTTCCAGTGCTAAAGAGTCTCTTCCTCCATGGACTTTATTTTAGATGCGAGTTTTTGTTGTCTATGATGCTTCCTGGTTGTACAGTACTTGAGGAATTATCTTTACAATATTACCCACCCCTTAGGTATTTTTTTGAGACAAATGTTTCACCACTTTTATATATATCCCACCAAACCCTAAAGCGACTCACAGTTCACTACAATAACTGTTTTGGGCCTGGCTACTCTCGATACACCATATTCAACACACCGAGTCTTGTTTACCTTGACTTCTCTGGTCTCGCTCCTGCATGTCATCATAGTTCAACTGCCAGTTTCTTGGATACCCTTGTGGAAGCCAAAATAGATGTTTCTTTGAATCCGAAACAATGCGATAGTCATATATCTAGAATCATTAGCTGGATGAGAAACGTTAAGAGCCTTTCCCTGTCTTCTAGATCTCTTGAGGTGTGTCTCTTTGTCCTTGCCTTAATTAGTATGGTTTGATCATGAGTAGCTACAAGTTTGTTTTCTCTACGTGTGTGTTTCAGGTTATGTATTCAAGTGATACGGAGTTACCTTTCTTTGCGAACCTTGTTAAGCTTTCCATAGAGAGTGATACAAGAAATGGTTGGCAAGTGCTTCCGAGTCTGCTCAACCATTCTCCAAACCTAGAAACTTTGGCCCTCAAGGTATTGTACATCTACTCTAGAATTAGTTATTAATTCACAATATACGTATTTAATTTGTGGTCATGCAGGGCTTGCACTGTGTAAACAAAAAGGGAGTCCACATTGGTCCGAGTGAAGTGAAGGTGTTGGAGATATATGGGTTTAGAGGAAGTGTTGGAGAATTCAGTCAATCCAAGTGCTTTTTGTCTCAAATGAAGTTTCTTCAAGTGATGAAAGTGGAAATTGATGCTGATGATAACAAGAAACTGAAACTCATGAGTCGCCTTCTTGCTCTTCCTCGCCCTTCATCTCAATGCCAAATCCACTTCTCGTGAGATTCAGAAGAATTTAAACGTTTAGTAGATCTTGGAATGCTTATTATTATTATTCTTATTGGTTTGTTCATCAATTTCTTAATATTGTTAGGCTGAAAAGAACACTTTTTGTTAGTTAAATCTGTCCATCTTCGCAAACCATTTCCATATAATCTTGATTTGAAAAAAGAGTCACGTATATGCATGCAAACATCATTCCACTTACGTGAAATGTTGACATATTTGACAATGTTGGCAAAAACAATTTTGTTTTTAAAAGGATAACCCATTAGGAAAAAAAATTTAGACTACACGAAAGAACTGAAAAAACAAACAAATTTACCTCTCTAAACCTCGTGGATTTGGTCTTCACTCCTTATCCATTTATCCAAAAATAGATCAAGAAAAGGGAAATGAATATCTTTTTTTATTGTTCAAACAAAATCTGTTTTTGGGTCAAAAAGCTGTAAAGCGTTATTTAAACCTTCACGAGTTTCATACCAAAAAGAACACATCTTCACCTTTTTTATAAGAAACCAAAAAAGAAGAGATACGAAAAGGAGGAAAAGAGATAAATGCAGCAAAGTACTCATTTGAGCTACAGATCACTTCAAATTCAGGCAAGATAAGCGTCTCAGAGAGGATTCACATCTATATAAAAAAAAAATAGTTACACTAAAATATAAAAGTCTCAACAACATGATCCAATTCCAAAACCAATACATGAAAAAATCAATAAGAAATTGGGAGAAGAAGAAAGGTTTTGCTGAAGGAATCTCAGTAGAGATTTACTGGATTTCAACAGGAGAAAATACCAAAATTGCATTACAGAAACTAAATAGCTACTCAACAAATTAAATCAAATCATAATAATTAGTTTTCATCTCAAACAGCTGAGTTCAATTAATCCCAAATCGCGTTTTATGAAGAGTCGATTGCCTCACAAATCTGGCCCAACTAAGTGATCCAACTAAGTCTGGCCCAATGAAGTTGGCCCAGCAACATCAAAGTCCATTAGACACTTTCAGAACAAGACAAAATCTTCTTTACAACTGTGATTAAGATAAGATTTTAGCATTGTTCTAGATCGTTTTATAAACATAGATAAATCTACTGTAGACCCGTATTCAAGGGGCAAATATTACTCATTTATTGCTCCATAAATTAAAAAACTATGTATATCTCATAAATCATAATCTAGTAAACATATCAATTAAATCATGTCAAAAGTGAGCAATTACCAAACGGTTTCTCATCTTCACACATATACACATGGTCAATAAGCTACACCGTTTTTGGTATTATGTCCAGTTAGTGTAACCAAATGATCTTTTGTTTTCTTTTCATTCACAGGTCATAATAGATCTCATCCTTATTTAATAAAGAAAAACACAATTACATTAAATCAAGAAAAAACTTTCAAATAGAGTTAAAAGAATATAATTTACCATATGGTTTACTTGTAAGCAGATTTGTTGTATTTCCTATCTATTATATTAAGATTTTCTTTTCATGTATTTGGAATCCATATAGGTTTGCCCATTCTTTGTACAATCCATATAGGTTTGCTCTACTTAATAAATTTATGACTTCGTCAGATCCTTCTACTATGACAAGTTCGGAGATATAGAAAGCTTTTTCACATTCAAATCAAATATACCGATAATTGATATGATAACAGAAGAAAATTACATTTACTTTGCCACATGATGTTAGACAAATTCTGGTTCAGCTCTGAGCTGGGCTCGTCTTACAGAAATACCGGTCGCAGTTTGCAAATGGTCATGTGCTGCACAGTCCTAGTTTTATAAGATAAAGCGGGATCTACTGATGTTCTTCGTATCGATGTGTGACAAAAATTCACATTCAATATAAAAATAGAATTCATTTGGTTCACTTGTTAGAGTTCTATAAAGGGTATATACATATAGTTCTTTTGGCTCATTTCTTTAAGTGAACAAAGTGAATATGATGTTTTCCGATTCCTTCTATATGTTTACCTTTTTTTGTTTGTTTTGGTTTTGGTTCCTCTACGAACAAAATGCTCAAAGAATCATTTACAAGGAACTGCCTTCCACTTCCACCTCCACTTCAAATTTGTATCTTCGAATTATGATGTTTCTTGAGACTTCTTGATTCACACGTTAGACGACTTAAGACTTCCTTCTTGCTCTTCCTCACCCTTCATTTCAATGCCAAATCCACTTCTCGTGAGATTCAGAAGAATTTCATGCGTTTATTGTTTTTCAAAACATCTCTCTCATAGTAAATCTTGGAAGGCTTATTCTTTTTATTATTCTTATTGGCTTGTTCATTAATTTCTTAATCTTGTTGAGGCTGTTGAGACTCGCTCACAGGAACAACTTGCGTGTCTCATTGTACTCATCTCATATAAATCCAATTATCCAAGATAGATATTGAGTACGTTGAATCTGAAAAGAATACCTGGTATTAGGTATATGCATGGAAACATCATTCCACTTACGTGTATGTCACTTTGTCAGTATGTGTATATCATACATTCATACGTTGACATATTTGACAATATTGGCAAGAAATTTTAGTTCTGAAAGGATAACCGAAGCTAATCCCAAATCCTTAATCATCAAAAAAAGAAAAAAGGAAAATAAATTTAGATTACACAAAAGGACTGAAAAAACAAAAAAATTTACCTCTCTAAACCTCGTGGATTTGGTCTTCACTCCTTATCCATTTATCCAAAAATAGATCAAGAATTGGCAAATGAATATCTTTTTTTATTGTTCAAACAAAATCTTTTTTTGGGTCAAAAAGCTGTAAAGTGTTATTTAAACCTTCACGAGTTTCATCCCAAGATCAAAAGAAAGAACACATCTTCACCTTTTTGATAAGAAATCCAAAAAGAAGAGATATTTCTCATTTCTCTATCTCAAACATTTTCCTTAATTTCGCTTTTGCGGCGTCGTTCTTATCTTCTCACAAGAAAGCAACACATCATTAACATCCCAAAATAAATAAATAAAGACTGTTACGTTTTCTTCTCTCCCTGACTCCTTGATTTGCTCAACCGTCGATTTCATCTTTTCTTTGTCTGTTCGCAAGAAAAGTTTCGATTTTGCCAAGTGGGTTTCGTTAGACGAAATGGGTTCTTCTGTGGAGCAGAACATTTTGGTGACTGGTGGTGCCGGATTCATTGGAACACACACTGTTGTCCAGCTTTTGAATCAGGGTTTTAAGGTTACGATCATCGATAATCTTGATAACTCTGTTCTTGAAGCTGTTCATAGGGTTCGTGAGCTTGTTGGTCCTGATCTCTCTACCAAGCTTGAATTCAATCTGGTCAGTCCCCAAAAAGAAAAAAGCTTTCATTTTTATGCTTCTTTCCGAATTTGCTCTGTTTCTTTCAAGAACATTGATAATTTGCTCTGTTTTACTCAAGAACATTGACAATTTGTTCTGTTTTCTTAGTTTAGTAGTTTAATGGTGTTTTGATTGAATTTCAGGGTGATTTAAGAAACAAAGAAGATATTGAGAGACTCTTTTCCAAACAAAGGTAATCTTTAAGACTCAAATTATGCGATTTTTTTATTTATTAATATTTCTCCCTTTTTTGGTCTAATATTCTGTTTCTTGTGTGAGGGGTAAACAGATTTGATGCTGTGATTCACTTTGCTGGTCTTAAAGCTGTGGGTGAAAGTGTTGGAAACCCTCGTCGTTACTTTGATAACAACTTAGTTGGAACAATCAATCTCTATGAGACAATGGCAAAATACAACTGCAAAATGGTTAGACACAACACAACACAACACAATCCTTTCTTTTTTTTATATGTAAATGGTTAGAATGATTGTTTGTGATGCTGAAACATATATATATATATACACAGATGGTGTTTTCATCGTCTGCAACAGTCTATGGCCAACCTGACATAGTACCATGTGTGGAAGACTTTGAGTTACAAGCTATGAATCCTTATGGTCGTACCAAGGTATTAAGCTCTTGAACACATCAAAGTTTTAAGCTTTACGTCCATAATCTTGAAAATGGTCTTATTTGTGATTGAGATCTTGAAAGCCTTGTCATTTTCTACTTTTGTGTTAGCTGTATCTTGAAGAGATAGCTAGAGACATTCAGGCAGCAGAACCAGAATGGAAGATCATTCTTCTGAGGTACTTCAATCCTGTTGGAGCTCACGAGAGTGGAAGAATCGGAGAAGATCCAAAAGGCATACCAAACAATCTCATGCCTTATATACAACAAGTGGCTGTTGGAAGATTACCTGAGCTCAATGTGTTTGGACATGACTATCCTACTAAAGATGGTAGCGCGGTACAAGAATCGATCTCTCTTAATCAAAGATACGGTTTAGGATTGTGTGGTGATAGATTTGTTAACTTAACATACACTTACTTGCAGGTTAGAGACTACATTCATGTAATGGATTTAGCAGATGGCCATGTTGCTGCACTAAACAAGCTCTTTACAGACTCCAAGATTGGTAAGACTTTATAAAACATTTTAATCTATGGACTCAATCAAAGTATAGAAAACTGAGAATGTTTGGTAATCTTAATCTTAGGCTGTAATGCTTATAATCTTGGGACTGGTCAAGGAACTTCTGTCTTAGAAATGGTTTCTGCTTTTGAAAAAGCTTCTGGCAAGGTAAAAAACTTATCTTCTTTCTTTCTCTCTTGTTACCACAACTACAACAAATGAGACAGAAGATTTGGTGTTACAATAAGCAAAACATTTTTTGTTTGCAGAAAATCCCTATCAAGCTATGTCCAAGAAGAGCAGGAGATGCAACAGCTGTTTATGCATCAACTGAGAGAGCTGAGAAAGAACTTGGATGGAAGTAAGTCATCTTTTTTACCATTTCCGCATGTAAAATGAACAATCTTGACAAGAACTTTAAGAACCATAACTTGAATATATCCTTTTTGGTGGACTAATTCTTTTGTGATTTGTGTTTGTTAGGGCAAAATATGGAGTTGATGAGATGTGCAGAGATCAATGGAACTGGGCACATAACAATCCATGGGGTTTCCAGAAAAAGCCTTGATTTTTCTTTTTTCATCCTCTTAAAGCTTTTTCCTTTCTTCACCACTCAACATAAAGAAGAAAACACCAAATATATAGCTGTAGTTTTATTTCCTGCACTTTTTTCTTCATTTCTCTCTTCCAAAAAAGTTTGTATTGAACGAGTCCCTCTTTCGGCTAATAACAATATTAACTAATCATTACAAAACAACAAATCATTTGTGAGTTCCATTATCAAGAATCTGAATTTAACAAGGATGTATCAACTAATCAAGCTCATAGTTACTCGAATAAACTCAAATCATATATATCACTGCAAGAAACATTCTCAATTCGAGATTGATTAATAAAGGATACAGAGAAACAAGATGTTGTTAACATAATTCATCAACATCCACTAAAATGTGTATTACATATCACAACAAGCAATGTAAAACTATAAACTTATCAAATCTTGAACCCTTTTTAAATGGGTTCCTCTTCAGCTGCTAATGATACAGATCTCTGCGCATATTTGCAAGTTTCTTCTTCTGTTCTAGACTTGCTCGCCATCTTCAAAGCTGCTACTCTTGAGGATGTTGTATTTGCAGAGAGGACAAGTAGCGTTTATGTAAAGCCATTTGTCCACACATCCGCAATGGAAATGGTGGCCACATGGAAGTTCTCTTAGCTCTGTCTCGTCTTCATACGCCGAAAGACAAATGCAGCATTCCTATTGATTCATCACATAAGCAGAATCTTAAACAAAGTCTATATCCACAAACATAACATGAAAAAGAGATTGAATGTATGTTTTACTTACTGCATCCTCATGAGGAAGGGAATGTTCAATAGGTGAATCTGTACCACACTCAGTCATCACTCCTCCTGAATTTCCTTTCGCTTGTTCTTCTTCATCAACACTTTGTTTCTCAGAATCACCAACTTTCCGGAATTTGAACTTAGTTAGCTGGTCAATGTCTTCTTTCGAAGCTCCTTCCTACAAATTCAACATCTTTGCATTGGAACAAATTCGATTTCCTTAAGAGGACGCAAAAGCAGATTATGAGAGAAGCTACCTGTTCTGCTACTGCGTATAGAACTGCAATGATGCAAGGCAAGCAGCAGCAAACAGCAATGCCGATAACACAAGCCAACGCAACGCAGAAAACCACAAAGAACACATCGAAACCGAGAAACACTATACACAACCTACACCAATAAGCAACACCATTCAAAAGCTTGACACTTCCAACTTTAAGAGATGGTGAAAGAGAACAACAACTAACCAATAAAGCTGAGGAGATCCTTGAGCTAACTCTTGTCCACCAGAAGAAACCCAGTAGAATCCAATGATCCACCATATAAACGAGAACATTGTATTTGCAGACTCTACATGCTTAGCAAAACTGCTTAAAAAAACACTACTTTAGCCAAAATTCACATCACATTATCACAATCACAAGTGATCTATGCATAAAGAGCTTACCTTTTTCTTTCGCTCTCTAACATGTATTGATCTTCCAAACTCACTTCTTCCTCCATAGAAGATAATGAAGAAGAAGAAGAGGAAGACGAAGAAGAGAGAGATCTCAGACTCCTATAACTTCTCCTTCTATTCCTCCTACGATACTCCACACAAACACACACCATATGCATCACACATTGCAACCCATACCCAACAATCCAGACTCTAAGCGGCGAATTCGGCTTCTCGTCGCTGCTAAGCACGAGCACAGCTGTAGCGACGGCGACGAAAGCGAGGTTCCAGACGAAATCCAGAACCACCACAGGCTTAGAGTAAGCCCAATCGCTTTGCCTCTCCTCGAGCTGCTCCGCCGCTGCTTCGCGAACCAGCATCGACGGCTCTCTCATCATCATCCTCCCGCTACTTGCATGTCTTAGTAACCTCGACGCTTCTCTCAGACCTTGACTCCTCACCGACCTCCGTACACCTCCGCCGTCGTCGTCGTTATCGCCTCCGGTTAAAATCAAAGGCGTCGTCGCATCAATGGCGTCGGCAGAATGACGGCGAGATGACGAATTGTTAGCTGTAAACTCTGTTGACATTGTTCTCTTGCTCTAATCTTCAGCAGTTGATCTCAATTCGATGAAATTGGTGTCGAATTACGCCATTAAAACGGAGAAATTTCAATCTCAGAGAAAAAATCGGATTTGTTAGGGTTTCGATTCGAACAGAGAGAGAGAGAGAAAGAAGATGACACGGACAAATGGGAAAAACGTGAATGGTGTTTGAATTAAATTTCTCTAAAATCAATTTAGTATTTAATGTCTCCTCAAACGACAGCCAGACAAAATAAATGGGGCAAATATGTAAATATCGAGTATTTTTGAAGGGCTAAATAACGCATTTACAATACTTTCGTCCAGATTTCGTATTCTTCTGTTTTTACACGACCTTTAATGAAAAAGGACAAATAATTGTGGGTATACATGTAAGATTGAGTAGTTTAGGTCCAGAATTCGTATTCTTCTCGTTTTACAGGGACTTGAATGCAAATATATTGTAACTCTAAAACCCTTGGGATTGATTTTCTCCAGCAATTTTCCCTCCAAACCAGAAAAATCCCCAAATCTCAATTTCTCTTTCCGACTGAAAATGGCGTCATCGTCTTCTTCCACCGGCGGCGGATACGAAATCCCGTGGGTCGAGAAATACAGGCCGAGCAAAGTAGTCGATATCGTCGGAAACGAAGATGCCGTCTCGAGGCTTCAAGTCATCGCTCGCGACGGAAACATGCCGAATCTCATCCTCGCGGTGAGATTTACTCTTCTTAGTTTGCTCAATCCTCTACAATTTCAAATCCTCCTCGGCATTTCCAAAAATGAAATTGGTTAATTAGAAACCCCTTCGGGAGATTAGGTTTCGTCTCCGGTGTAGAATTTAGGATAAAGCTCGTCCATTTCTAGGGTTTTCATCATTTACTATCCTCTGTTTAAGTGAACAAAGCTTTGATTTCACTTCTTAGATTGATGATTAAGCTGCAATTTTATAGTGTTCACTAGACTACAATCTGATTTTGTGCATTTGTGTTTTTTCTTCAGGGTCCTCCAGGAACAGGTAAAACGACGAGCATTTTGGCTCTCGCTCATGAGCTCCTTGGACCTAATTACAAGGAGGCTGTTCTGGAGTTGAATGCATCTGATGATAGGTACCAATCTTTTTACTAAATGAGATTCTGATTTTGGATTCTACGTTCCTAATCTACTGTGCTGTGGCATTGTGTCTCTGTAGAGGCATCGATGTGGTGAGGAACAAAATCAAGATGTTTGCGCAGAAGAAAGTAACACTTCCTCCAGGACGTCACAAGGTTGTGATTCTAGACGAAGCTGATAGGTTCGTGGTGCTTAAAGTTGGAGTCTTTTATTCTCTTCTCTGCAATATACAGTGTCAAGCTTTTTTTATCTGATTTCATTGTGGTGGTTTGGTGAGATTAGTATGACGTCTGGAGCGCAACAAGCATTGAGGAGAACGATTGAGATCTACTCAAACTCTACGCGGTTTGCACTAGCTTGTAACACATCAGCCAAGATCATTGAGCCTATTCAGAGTCGATGCGCGCTAGTTCGGTTCTCTAGGTTATCTGATCAGCAGATACTTGGCCGTCTCATGGTGGTGGTTCAAGCAGAGAATGTATGGACTTGGCTCAAACTTTTTCATTTATTAAATTTAGTAGATTCCTGGTTTTTGGCTTGGCTTAATATTTGCTTGTGTTCTCAGGTTCCGTATGTACCTGAAGGTCTTGAGGCGATAATCTTCACAGCTGATGGTGACATGAGGCAAGCTCTGAACAACACGCAAGCCACATTCAGTGGGTTTCGGTTTGTCAATCAAGAAAACGTCTTCAAGGTTCGATACAGTAACGCCTTAGCTTGATGAAGTGTAACTTCGGTTTTCACCGCTTATTTACTTTTCTTTTCTTGGTTCTTTGACAGGTCTGTGACCAGCCTCACCCGCTTCATGTCAAGAACATGGTTCGCAATGTGTTGGAAAGCAAGTTTGACGAGGCTTGTAACGGCATGAAGCAGCTATACGATTTAGGATACTCTCCAACGGACATTATCACGACGCTGTTCCGTATAATCAAGAATTATGATATGGCTGAGTTTCTGAAGCTTGAGTTCATGAAGGTATTTGAAACTTTTCTTCACATCTCTAAACATTCACACTCTAAATTTCTCTATTTAACACAAATGGGTCTTTCTTCAGGAGACTGGATTTGCGCATATGAGAATCTGTGATGGAGTTGGATCATATCTTCAGCTGTGTGGTCTTCTTGCTAAGTTATCCATCGTTCGTGAGACAGCAAAAGCAGCTTAAGCCAGGTCAATTCCACTCGTATCTAGTGATAAACCGGTGGCTGGTCCGGTTTATGTTTGAACCACTTCGGTTAACTCATCTTGGAACTTCCCTGCTGTATTATTACTCTGTTTTCTAGATTTGAATTGTTTGTGAATGTTCTGAATACTTTTATGTGAAGCTTAATCCATAACCATTTTGGTATTTAACGTTACAAAAAAACATTATGAGAGAAAATTATTAGCCATATATAAGTTTCAATAAACCTTGGTCATTGGAGAAATTTTTTTACTGAAATTTGAAATTATATAATGATCTGATACAAGACTGAAACAAATTACATTATTCGGCTCCATAGTGTTTCCATAATTTGTAGTTTTATGACATGGTGAAAGTTTGGAATCTATTTGTGGAATTCGATAACATGATAAGCATTTACACGACAAATGATTTCACAACGATGAAAACCAGAGTCGTGGGCTAAAGTCTCGAACTGGGAAAGAGACTTCTCCTTACCACCTGAGCATTGCGTTAACATGACCATGTCTTTGGCGAGCACAAATTTGGAAGAAGCATCGTTGATCTTTGGTTGCATTGGCGTGATCATCTCGACTAATATCACTTTTCCTTTTTCAGAAAGACTTTTCCAACAATTCTTGAGAATCTTTACACAGTCTTCGTCATTCCAGTCATGTAGTACCGACTGACATTAATTGATCATATTAATATATTGTCGACCATGGAATATATAAAACTTGTCCATGTTTATGTATAGAGAAACTTACTTTCATGAAGATAGCATCTCCTCTTGGAATTTCTGCAAACATATCTCCTGAAACATGCTCAACTCCTATATATATAACATAAGATAATTTTTTAGGGATATAACTTGGTAATTTTATCACCTTAATTAGTGTTATATATACCTGGTTTAAGAGGAGCATGTGCTACAACAGAGGGTAGATCGAAATTGATGCCTTTAATATGAGGATACTTGGAAGTCACGAGACCTAAATTTGTTCCAATGCCTCCTCCAACATCTACCAAACTGTTTACATCTTCGAATCCTTTGTAAACTTGTAAAATCTTGTTCATGGTAAATGTGGAAGTTTCCGACATTGCCTTGCTAAACATCTCACCGAATTCTTTGTTTGAACCAATGTAATCGAAAAGTTTCATGCCATGAGCGGAGACAAATGCATCCTTTCCTTCTAATATCACATCTTTGAGATTTGTCCTATGCAAGAAAGTAAATAATAATAATAAAAAATCAGTTGTTCAGTGATGGTACTACATATATTTATAGACCATTTTGTTGCAAAAGTAAATGTTATTCAAGATGACTTATAATTAGTATAAAGTGGCAAAAGGGCCAGCTCTCATGGGCACTGGTCATGGGTACCGGTAGATCTAGGTTTATGAGAGTCTATATATAAGGTTCATAAGGGTTTGTAATACTTTATCACACGAGTAATAAGAAAACACTAACAAGATATATTGCCTCAATCTCTCTTGTTTTATTTGTTCCAAATCACAACAGTAAACTAATTTAGTTAGAAGATCACTTGATGATCATGTATTGTCTTATTTACCATAATAGGACAAAAACATTGTGTTGAAGTTTGGCTTGGTTGTGAATAGTTAAGAAGTACGTACCAGGTCTTGAAATAGACGTCGCTTAGGTTTACCAAGAATAGAGACGCGAGAGAACCCGATCCGTCTCCACGGTTCAAGAAAAACTTGCAAACCGGTTCAGCTGCATATTCCCTCTCGGTCTTTCCGGTTTCATGCAAACGGTACTTCAAGATCGAGTGGCTAGCTAGTAAAATCAGCATACGGTCCAACAAAACCGGTGCCTCCGGGTTGGTGGGTTTGATTGGGAGACGAAGCACAATCTCAGAAGATGAGAGCCACACGCCTTCATCTACGGATGTGATTGTGTCGATGACGCCAAGCTCCAAGGCGGCTTTGAGAACCATGGGGAAGGCCATTGTGTTCACGAGACTCTGCGCTTGCAAGCTCACCTTTTCTTCGGTCAGTTGTTGTTCTTCTCTGATTAGACTTGGTTTAGGGGAAGTAGTTGACGAATCTTGAAGATGGTTTGCCATTGTTATTGTTGTCGGTTGAGAAGTTTGAGAAAGGTATATGATTGTAAGAGAAAGTTGGTTTCGACGTTTATAGGAAGAAATCTCAAAACATAATTCGTGGACCAAAGATTCTGCCAAATGACAGTAAGTGTAGACGTTGACATTGCTTGTACACCACTAAAACGTTTCCTTTGTATTTAGATTTTTAAATTTGTTTCTGAATTTTAATTTTGGCTAATATTTTAGTTTTGTAATTTTATATTAGAAACTGGAGTATATCGTAATTTATGGATGGATCCGAAACTATATAATTACTTCTAGGATTTAGATTTATTTTTTCTTGAACTTCTAAGACATCTAAGATAGTTTTGGTCGTTATTTTGGAATTTACTAATTTTTCTATGACAGTGAAAATATGCCACTTAAATATAGAATTGTAATAGTTCATTACAACAAAAATCTGTGAACCTGAGTAATTGCAAATTTGCTTCTATCGAAAAGTGTGGACCAAATCTGAGCTACGAGGATATCGTCTCGTTAGACAGACTTTGATAATTTCGTACACATTATATAAATGAGATCGATATTTTACGTAACCTAGTTATTACGTCAGTGTCCCCACAAACAAACAATGTCACATGCACCATGCATCAGTGGCGGAGCCAGCCTTGTAGGAGGGTGGTCACTTGACCCTGTGAATTTAAAGAATTTTGTTTATTTACCTATAAGTTTTTTAAAAAATCTGAAAAAAATATCCGCCACTGCCATGCATGATTGCCACCAGAGAAAATAGAGTTTTGATTGCTAAATGCTAATTAGTATAAGCAATCACAAAATTTCATGAAATTTATATTAATGTCCTGTTCTCCACATATATCAACACACACAAAATTTTAAATTCATTCATGTAAACTAACACCAGATATGAAAGAATCTTATTTAGTTATTCGAGTCGTTACACACATTTTAGTTAATTAGTATAAGTAAACTACAGTTTAGTTAGAAGGCTTATCACTTGATGATCCTGTATTGTCTTATTTACCAAAATACGAAAAAAACATTGTGTTGAAGATTGGCTTGTTTGTGAATAATTAAGAACTACGTACCAAGTCTTAAAATAGACCTCGCTTAGGTTTATCAAGAATAGAGACGCGAGAGAACCGGATTCGTCTCCACGGTTCAAGAAAAACTTGCAAACCGGTTCAGCTGCATATTCCCTCTCGGTCTTTCCGGTTCGAACGTTTTCTCCGGTATCAAGCATACGGTACTTCAAGACCGAGTGACTGTGACTCGCTAGTAAAATCAGCATACGGTCCAACAAAACCGGTGCCTCCGGGTTGGTGGGTTTGATTAGGAGACGAAGCACAATCTCGGAAGACGAGCCACACGCCTTCATCTACGGATGTGACTGTGTCGATGACGCCAAGCTCTAAGGCGGCTTTGAGAACCATGGGGAAGGCCATAGTGTTCACGAGACTCTGTGCTTGCAAGCTCACCGTTTCTTCGTCTAGTTGTTCTTCGTTGACTAGACTTGGTTTAAGGGAAGTAGTTAAGGGATCTTGAAGATGGTTTGCCATTGTTATTGACTTTCTTTTGTTGGTTGAAGATTGAGAAAGGTATTTGATGGTAAGAGAGAAAGTCTGTTTCAACGTTTATACTTAGTGTCACCATTTATTCATTTTATAAGGAGAAACACCTGAAAACATAATTCGTGCAAGATTATGCCAAATATTTTATTTGCATGGGAATTAACGAACGCTAAATAGTTTCTTACATCTACTACGTGTTTATCAATGATCCGAGATCCAATCAGAGATTTGAAGTTTTTGAATCCAGATCTGATTGTTTTTATTTAAAGATTAAGATATCCAGATCTGTTTTCATAAACACATTTTCAATGTATTAAACAATAAATGGAATATTGGATTTCCCTGCTGTATTAGTACTCTGTTTTATAGATTTTAATTGTTTGCGAACACTTTATTTGAAGCTTAAACATAATAATTTTGGTATTTAACTCTACTAACAAAAAATTATGAGAAATAATTCTTAGCCATATAGTTACAACAATCCTGTATTCAGTTGATAGAAGATTGAAATAAGTTATATTTTGGATAGAATTTCGAATCTATTTGTGGAATTCGATGACATGATATGAATTAACACGACAAATGATTTCACAACGACTAAAACCTGAATCTGAGGCCAAAGACTCGAACTGGGAGAGAGACTTCTCCGTACCACCCGAACACAGTGTTAACATCAACAAGTCTTTGGCAAGAACAATGTTGGAAGAAGCATCGTTGACTTTTGGTTTTATTGGCGTAACCATTTCTATTATTATCACTTTTCCTTTTTCAGGAAGACTCTTCCAACAATTTTTGAGAATCTTCACACATTTTTCATCATTCCAATCATGTAGTATCCACTGCCATTAATTCAATCAAATTAATATATGGACGACCATGGAACTATAACTTTGGTTATGATCAAAACTTTTAGTAGCTAGTAGTTATATAGAGGAACTTACTTTCATCAAGATAGCATCTGCTTTTGGAATTTCTGTAAACATATCTCCTGAAACATGCTTCACTCCTACATATATATAAACAGTTATAAGTAACTATCAAGCAAAATAAATATAATAATTTGTAGAGATATAGCTAGTCTACTAATTTTATTACCTGGATAAAGAGGAGCATATGCTACAACCGAGGGTAGATCGAAATTGATGCCTTTTATATGAGGATACTTGGAAGTCACGAGACCTAAAACTGTTCCAATTCCTCCACCAACATCTACCAAAGTGTTTACATCTTTGAATCCTTTGTAAGCTTCTAAAACCTTCTTCATTGTCAATGTGGAAGCTTCTGACATTGACTTGCTAAACATCTCACCGAATGGTTTGTTCGAGCCAATGTAATCGAAAAGTTTCATGCCATGAGCAGCGCTGAATGCATCATTTCCTTCTAATATCACATCTTTGAGATTTGTCCTATTGAACAAAAACAAAACATGAAAATTTAATTGTTCGTTGAAGAACATTTTGTTGTAAATGTAAACTAGTTTAGTTAGAAGTTTTTTTACACTATAACATTTTTCTCTCAAGCGCTTTAATTATATGAACTATTAACTGATCGAGTATACGTTGATGTACGTGATAATCAACTACTCTATTATCATTTTTTTTGTGGTAAAAACTAATCTATTATCTTATTATACGTTGGTTTTTCTTTTAATTATAAAATTTGGTTTTGTTTGTACGTACCATGTCTTGAAATAGACTTCGCTTAGGTTTATCAAGAATAGAGACGCGAGAGAACCGGATCCGTCTCCACGGTTCAAGAAAAACTTGCAAACCGGTTCAGCTGCATATTCCCTCTCGGTCTTTCTGGTTTCATGCATCCGGTACTTCAAGATCGAGTGGCTAGCTAGTAAAATCAGCATCCGGTCCAGCAAAACCGGTGCCTCCAGGTTGGTGGGTTTGATTGGGAGACGAAGCACAATCTCAGAAGGTGAAAGCCACACGCCTTCATCTACGGCTGAGATTGTGTCGATGACGCCAAGCTCCAAGGCGGCTTTGAGAACCATGGGGAAGGCCATTGTGTTCACGAGACTCTGTGCTTGCAAGCTCACAGTTTCTTCTTCCAATTGCTGTTCTTCTTTGGTTAAACTTGGTTTAGGCGAAGTACTTAAGGGTTCTTGAAGATGGTTTGCCATTGTAATTGTTCTTGGTTTGATAAAATTGGGAAAAGGGCATAAGATGATAAGAGAAATTTGGTTTCAACGTTTACACTTAATGTCATTTTATAGGGAGATACGCCTAAAAAACAATTTTTGCAAGATAATGCTAAATATTTTGGATGGATCTGGAACTAAATAGTTACTTATTTGTTTTCACAGATCCAGATTTATACATCTTGAAGTTCTAAGATCACACTCCATGTGCCTTATTTTTAGGAATTTATATGACATAGTGCATATTCATATGGTATTTAAATAAAATAATAGATATCTACAATAATGGTCTGCTGAAAGTGATTATTAGCAAATTTTGATTACATTTTTGGTGAAAGAATGGAGCAAAACCTATCCAAAAAGATATCGTGTCCATAGGACAAACTTTACTAATTTCGTTCACACTCCACAGTAGTGGCCAGGTGTTTCTTAATACTAGACATGAAAAATATGTTACGTAGCCTAGTTGACTAGTAGTTAATGTTCTCATTGTGTGTCACCGCCATAAATTTGAACTAAATGTAAACAAACAAAAATGTCCTTAGCACCGTATTACAGATTTCATGAGTCTATACATATAATCAAAGAATCATTGTACCTTAGATGTAGTCTTTTCCTTCATTAATTTCTTTGGAGGTTGATGATGGAAGAAAATTTCTTATGCAAGAACTTCCGATAAATATTAGACATGGATATAAGAAAGCTTTTCTTGCAAGAATTCTGTTTTTATAATGGAAATTGGAACTCTTTGGTTCTTACAATTACGGAAACAACTAAGAAAGCCATTGAAGGGCATACTCTTACATTTCAGAGCAGTGGACTCTTCTTATTATGCACGAAACAATTAAATAAACTAAAGAAAAGACTTGGTCAACATACTTATATTTTGGTTTCGACTCACGGATCACTTCATTATTATTATTTTTTTCCGTTGGTCATCGTGATCCAAATATTTCCATACCTGATCAGAACTGGAGGGGATTTGTCGCTAAAGAACCGAGCAAGAACTTTGTCTTCAAGAATTGCTAACACGTCAGGAGAGTTTATGCATAGAGGTGTCTTGTATTGGGATGCAGAAGCACCCTTGGAGATGAAATATTCCATGAGAGAATCAAATGTTCCTTGTTGCACCACCCTTATCTCTAGAGGTCCGATTTGACCAGATTTGCTCCTAAGTACTTTATAAAGAATTCAAATGATTCTTCAACTACACAGCAACATTCAACCAGTAACTTGTTATCAAGCTTAACAATGCCATTTGTTTTTTTGGCTTTAAGCTCCCAATAAAGAACATAGTGACCAGGGTTAGTGGAGATATCAGAATAGCATGTGAACCCCATCAACATTAAACCTGAAGATTCAAGGACGCGAGCCGCATGATTCAACGCCTTTAAAAGATCTTCTTCAGTTGTTGTCTCCACTTGGACGCTTATAACAGCATTTTTTCTACGTACAAATTTGAACTGAGGAGCACTATTGTAAAATCCAGTCACTTGTAGAATATCTCCCATTTTGTATCTGTATAAGCCTAGCAACAATATTAATAAAGAATAGATTAGTTCTATTATAGTTGAGAGAGATTACATATATTATATCTATATATATGTATGTAACTCACCGAAATGATTTGTGACCAATGGCTCATAAGAGTAGCCTATCTTGACGTCCACAAGATCAACAATTTCATCATTGATTCCTTGGTCAACAAGTAGGAACTCAAAGTAGGACATGTTTGGCATAAAAGTGTATGACACATCTTGTGGCTTGCATAATGGATTCACATTTACTCCAAAAATGTTTCAGAAGACACATAAAATGAGGAGATGAGAGGCAAATTGTTGGAGTAGAACTCCAATGTTGGAATGTATTGACTCATTTGTCCTGTATATGCTTTGAATGAATATGATGTTGGGCCATAGCCGAGTGATGATACCTTCCCATGACTTCTGGCTGCATTCACGTTCAATTATATCTGCCAATTCAAGATTGGGTCCTCCAAGTATGGCAGAGACAGATTCTCTGCAACTAAGGTCGGTGATCCACTCGCTAACATGCCCATATCGGATATTAGCACACAATTCTTTCCAGTGAGTTTCAAGAAAAGATATCGCTTGGACTAACGTATAAGCAAAGGAAGAAGTCATACTCACAACCTCCTCTCTCTGGACAAGACCACATAGAAGATGACAGTACATGCTCTGTTTGCTGTCGACACATAATATGACTTCGTCAGGGCTGGTATAACATTTTGATGGCCAGTTCTTGAAATAATCGCTCGCTATGAACTTGCACTCGCAGGTGCAAGCCTGCAAACCAGAGGGAGTTGTAGATAACATCATAGAGTTTAGAAAATTCATCCTTTTTCCTTCCTGGACACCATCCATGTACCTATAAACCGGAAAAAAAAATGGATTTTTTGGTAATGGAAGTCACAAATACACTTAACATAATGTATTTTTGTATAAATATATATATATATATGAAGAGTTACTTGGATATAATTGCAGAGGATAGAGCTTGGATGAACGCAAAATTTCCAAGTACTTGTTGTTGTTGGTAGGATAGATTTTTTGTTTCCCTCCACTAGTTCCAGTGCTACACACCAACAAGGTTACAAGCATTTAATTTTCAAGTATAAAACCTTAATAATATGATTAAATCTAGTTTTAGTCATATGAAAACGTATATATACCTTAGCAAGAAATTAGTAATAGGTTCGCCCGAAATGATATATGAGGGTTCTCCGTTTGCGACCCGTTCGATATAAGGCTTAACATCCTCGTAACTCGACACCGGTATGTTCTTTTGGAAGAGCTTTTTATCAGAGCTCCCATGGAGGAAACGTCGGAGATATTCTGTGTTGGCGTTAGCTTTGAGTATCTCCTCCAATATGTCATCTTGTATTTGCTTTGCATTTGACGTCAACTCCTCTAGCTCCTTGAGCTTGGAGGCTAGAGTACTCATATTTGGTTTTGATCTCTTGATTCACACCAAGTCAAGGTTCTCTATATGTAGAGAGAAGTTCAAAGACATTGCATTAACTCGTCTAAAAAACTTTCAAGCGAGGAAAACGTTCCGATTATATTTGTATAAATTAGTTATACAAGTCAAGTATATTATTGTCTTTGTATGCGGAGCTGTTGTTTGAATTCATAGCACAGCAAAGCAAATTATATCATTTCAATGAAATAGATGGATTAGGTGAGTATCCTTTGATTTATTAAAGGATAATAGTAGTTAATTACAATCAGTGATTACTTAATTGTAGATTAGATTCCAATCAGTGATTTGAGTCATTTTTTATATTAATGTGGTGGTTAAACCATTTTCTCAAGAAACCATTTTCGGAACATATACAGTATATGGTTTTGCCGACAAAAAAAAATATACAGTATATGGTTTAACCACCACATGTCTCCAAATAATTTGAGTGTCTTAATTGAAAAGGGCCTCCCTCTTTAATATAAAATTTAATACATGGAACTACTTCCTTCTCCTTGCATGCACACCAAGCCACACTATAATCCAACTGACACTTTGGTCCCACGAAAAAAATCAGTGCGTGAACCACACTGTAATCATATTTTTTTTTTTTTTGGATAAAATGTAAATTATTATACCAAAAAGGAAAGTTTAATAACAAAAGCTTAAAAGCCGAGAACTTCTATGGCCAAAAAAAAATGAAAAACCAGTGAGAAGCTAAAGGAAAAAGAACTAGGAACCTAACTATAGGTATTCCAGGTTTGAAGAAACAGAGAACATCCTTTACGATGTCTTCTTGATAAGAGAGTTTCCCTCAGAGTCTTGTCAATTTGCCTGAAAATAGATGGCGGAGGCAAAGCTAGATCGGAATGTCTTCTTCCGTTTCTCTCCTTCCAAAGAAAGTAGATAGTTGTTTGGCAGGCCAGTTTCTTCAGAATCTTTAAGCTCCCACTTCTATAATCACATTGTAATCACATTTAAAACCGCATTCTAATGCATATTTCGTCTTTAGATCAGTAAGTATTGCCATCGATCATTCATTAAACGTAATAAGATAGAGATTTTATAACTATACATATGCATTCGTAAACTTATAAGTATATAATAACAACATGACCTTGCACGTTTGTCGCGAGGGAAAATAGAGCTTTGATTGGCAGTATAAAATTAAACAAACAAACAATCAGCACGACCGTATCTTTATGAATATTTCTTTTTTCATTAGATCAATATTAGTATATTACAGATTTCGTGAGTCTATACAGATAATCAAGGAATTATTATACGTACCTTGGTGTTCTTGAAATAGTCTTTCCCTTTTTTACTTTTCTTTGAACTAAATAAAGCTCTTATGAGGGGATTCATATTTTTGAATAATATCACATTAAATAAAAGGTGGCAACGAAGTTAAAAACAGTATAAAGTTATTATTATTGGAATAATCTACAATTCTACAAAATAAATAATACCCGAGTAATGCCAAAGATTTATTGTGCAGAAATCATTTTATTAGTCTCATTATAAGGTGGCTGAAATGGAGGTTGATGATGGAAGAAAAACTATAATGCATGAAATTCTGATTAACACTACAGTGTCCACAACCTTGAAAAAAATAACTCAATATACCACAACATGTACGAGGTGATTCATACTCTCTTTTTTTCTTGGTACCATTTCGAATCTATTTATGGAATTCGATGACATGATATGAATTTACACGACAAATGATTTCACAACGACGAAAACCTGAATCAAAGGCCAAAGTCTCGAACTGAGAAAGAGACTTCTCTTGACCACCCGAGCACAACGTTAACATCACCATGTCTCTGGCCAGCACAACTTTAGACGAAGCATCGTTGATCTTTGGTTTTACTGGCCTAACCATCTCGACTATTATCACTTTTCCTTTTTCATGAAGACTTTTCCAACAATTCTTAAGAATCTTTACACAGTCTTCGTCATTCCAATCATGTAGTACCAACTGCCATTAAATATTATTAAATTTTTTCTAATTAATTATATAGTCGAGGTCGACCATGCAACTATAAACTTGGTTATGATAAAAAAAAAAAACAATTCCCACCAAACAGAGTATATATAGTAAGTAACTTACTTTCATGAAAATAGCATCTCCTTTTGGAACTTCTATAAACATATCTCCTGAAACATGCTCCACTCCTACATACAAACAAATTTTAGTAGTAAAAGTAAGCAACAATAATATAACAGTTTTAAGAGATAGTTATCAAAACTAAAACTTCGAAATACAACTTGTTAATTTTTTTCAGTTGGTTTTATACCAGGATAAAGAGGAGCTTGTGCTATAGCCGAGGGTAGATCGAAATTGATGCCTTTAATATGAGGATACTTTGAAGTCACTAGACCTAAGACTGTTCCAATGCCTCCACCAACATCTACCAAAGTGTTTACATCTTCGAATCCTTTGTAAACTTCTAAAACCTTCTCTATGGTCAATGTGGAAGCTTCCGACATTGCCTTGTTAAACATCTCACCGAATTGTTTGTTCGACGAAACGTATTCGAAAAGTTTCATGCCATGAGCAGAGGTGAATGCATCCTTTCCTTCTAATATCACATCTTTGAGATTTGTCCTATTCAATCAAATGAAAATAAATTTCAATAGTTTGTTGACGGTACATATACTTATAGAACATTTTGCTATAAACGTAAACTAGTTTAAGAAGGTTTGTTATACTATAATACTATAACATTTTGTTCTAAACCGGTTTAATGTCGAGATTCATTAACGGGAGTATGATTATTGTACTTGATCATCAACTACTGTATTGGCTTAATTATCCCCCAAATAAAGAAGAAAGTTATTGTATTGAAATTAGCTTTGTTTGTGAATAATAATATAAGAAGTACGTACCAAGTCTTGAAATAGACTTCGCTATGGTTTACCATGAATCGAGAAGCGAGAGAACCTGTCCCGTCTCTCAAGAAAAACTTGCAAACCGGTTCAGCTGCATATTCCCTCTCCGTCTTTCCGGTTTGGACGTTTTCTCCAGTTTCAACCATACGGTACTTCAAGATCGAGTGGCTAGCTAGTAAAATCAGCATACGGTCCAACAAAACCGGTGCCTCCGGGTTGGTGGGTTTGATTGGGAGACGAAGCACAATCTGAGAAGATGAGAGCCACACACCTTCATCTAGGGCTGCCATTGTGTCTATGACCCCAAGCTCCAAGGCGGCTTTGAAAACCATGGGTAAGGCCAATGTGTTTACAAGACTCTGTGCTTGCAAGCCCACCGTTTCTTCGCCTAGTTGTTGTTCTTCTTTGGCTAGACTTGTATTAGCTGAAGTAATCGAAAGATCTTGAAGTTGGTTTTCCATTGTTATTATCGTCTGTTGAAAAATTGAGAAAGGTATTTGAAAGTTGGTTTCAACGTAGGTCTAGTGTCTAGACTTGATGTCATTTTATAGGGAGAAATCAAGAAAAAGAAAATAAAGTATAGTATAATTAAAGTTTTTGGATCCAGATATGAGCTAGTGATTTGATTTAAAAATTCAGATATCTGATTTCGTTTTTTTGTTTTTTTGTTTTTTTGTTTTTTTTTTTTTTTTTGACTAAAAGTATGGAGCAAATTTTTTACATAAAATATGGAGCAAATCCTCTCTAAAAGGATATCGTGTCGGTCGGACCAACTTTAATAATTTCGTCCACTAGACCAGTGAGGTTTCAGATGCTTTACCCTTGTATTTCAGTTTATACAATAATTAATAAACATGTGCATGGAAACGTTTATCTCTGACTTGTCTCTTTCCAATTGAGCAAAACTCGTGTGGACCTTTACTATTTTATATTCTTGTAATGATTCATATATATGATCTTATTTTAATATGCATAGTTACAAGAAGGAATAGTAAATCTACTAATCAAATGTCAGAAAACCTAACAGAGTGGGCCGTCTTTACGACATAGCTCAATGATTTTGAAACTTTACATTATTACTTTCGGGGATTCGAGCTGAGTCCAATTATTGGACTCCAAAAGAGAAGAGATAACGTTCCTACGTACCTTACATCACACATATAAACGAAAGAACCAAATTAAGAAACATTTATTGCAAGAATTACTCGGAACCATAGCAGTTGTTTTCCGTTTGTAACCATTTTTGTATCTTTTTCGTTAGATATGGATGTTATGTATTTTCATTTAAGGCAAAACAGATTCTTAATCAGGACGCAACTCGTTACACTAAACAATCTCCACAATCTTGAAAAATAAAAACAACCCAATATTTGTTTTTTTGTATAGAATCTTCACATGCACGAGATGAAGACTTGTAGTTTATTTATCCTGGTAAACTTTCGAATCTATTTGTGGAATTCGATAACATGATGAGAATATACACGGCAAATGATTTCACAACGACGAAAACCCGAATCAAAGGCTAGAGTTTCGAACTGGGAAAGAGACCTCTCCTTACCACCCGAGCATTGCGTTAACATCACCATGTCTTTAGCGAGCACAATGTTGGAAGAAACATCGTTGATCTTTGGTTGTATTGGCGTGATCATATCGATTATTATTACTTTTCCTTTTTCAGGAAGACTTTTCCAACAATTTTTAAGAATCTTTACACAGTCTTCGTCTTTCCAATCCTGTAGTGTAGACTGCCAATAATTAACAAAATTGTTCTTAGTTTAATATCCTTTAATATATATCGACCATAAAATTATAAAACTTTTCACATTAAACAGAGAGTATCTATAGGAACTTACTTTCATGAAGATAGCATCTCCTTTTGGAACTTCTTTAAACATATCTCCTGACACATGCTCCACTCCTACATATTACAAATATTAGTAAAATGAAGCAAAAATAATATAACAATTTTAAGAGAGAGAGAGAGAATTATCAAAATTAGCATTTCAAAATACTACTTGTTTTGTTGTCACTTAGTATTATACCTGGATAAAGTGGAGCATGGGTTATAACTGAGGCTAGATCGAAATTGGTTCCCTTAATATGAGGATACTTGGAAGTCACTAGACCTAAAACTGTTCCATTTCCTCCTCCCACATCTACCAGAGTGTTCACATCTTCAAACCCTTTGTAAACTTCTAAAACCTTCTTCATGGTAAATATGGTATTTCCCGACATTGCCTTGTTAAACATCTCCCCGAATTGTTTGTCGGAACCAACGTATTCGAAAAATTTCATGCCATGAGCAGAGCTGAATGCATCCTTTCCTTCTAATATCACATCTTTGAGATGTGTCCTATGGAACCAAAAAAAAAAAATCATTGTTCCTTGACGCTTTAGCTAGAAGGTGTTTTTTTTTTCTTTGACCAAAAAAAAATAGCAAAAAGGTTTATTATACGTATTTTTGTAGATTAATGTACTTGATGATCAACTACTGTATTGGCTTGTTTGTGAACAAGTAAGAAGTACGTACCAAGTCTTGAAATAGACTTCGCTATGGTTTATCAAGAACAGAGACGCGAGAGAACCGGACCCGTCTCCACGGTTCAGTAACAACTTGCAAACCGGTTCAGCTGCATATTCCCTGATCTCGGTCGGGTGGTTTTCTCCGGTTTCAAGAATACGGTACTTCAAGATCGAGTGGCTAGCTAGTAAAATCAGCATCCGGTCTAACAAAACCGGTGCCTCTGGGTTGGTGGGTTTGATAGGAAGACGAAGCACAATCTGAGAAGATGAGAGCCACACGCCTTCATCTACGGCTGCGATTGCGTCGATGACGCCAAGCTCCAGGGCGGCTTTGAGAACCATGGGGAAGGCCAATGAGTTTACAAGACTTTGTGCTTGCAAGCCCACCGTTTCTTCGTCTAGCTGTTGTTCTTCTTTGATTAGACTTGGGTTAGGGGAAGTAGTTGACGGATCTTGAAGATGGTTTGCCATTGTTGTTGTTCTTGGTTGAGAAATTTGAGAAAGGTATTTGATGTTAAGAGAAAGTTGGTTTCAACGTTTACAGGGAGAAGTCTCAAAACATTATTCGTGGACCAAAGATTCTGCCAAATGACAATAAGTGTAGTAGTTGAAATTGCCTGTACACCACTAATAAGATTCCTTTGAGGTTTTTAAAATACTTTGTATTTAGATTTTTAAATTTGTTTTTTATTTTATATGCTAATATTTTAGTTTTGTAATTTTATACTAGAAACTTGAGTATATCATAAATTTTTATGGATCCGAATCTAGATAATTACTTCCCGGATTTAAATTTATTTATATCTTGAACTTCTAAGATAATTTTGGAATTTAGCTAATTTTTCTGTGACAGTACTTTTTGGTAGAAAACAGGCAACTTAAATAAAAAAAATTATAATAGTTGATTACAATAAAAATCTGTGAACTTCATTAATTGCAAATTTTGTTTTAACCAAAAGTAATAAAGTATGGACCAAATCTCATCCAAGAGGATATCGTGTCCGTTGGACCGATTTAGAAAATTGCGTCCACATTATCTAAATGAGATATGTTACGTAACCCAATTATTATGTCAGTGTCCCCACGATAAATTTTAACCAAATGTTAACAAACAAACAATGTCACACCATGCATGTTTGCCACCAGAGAAAATAGAGTTTTGATTGTTAGTATATAAATGGTGAATAAACAGTTCTGCATTCTTACAAGATTTTCAGTTTCACCTACCAAACTCGATTTTTAAATTTATATTATTGTTGTTCTTTTGAACAATGATACAGAATGTATTTCACATATTATAAGCAGCCAAAAAAAAAATATTACCATTTTATTTCGTGCATATTATTAGGTTAACACATAAGAAGAAGAAAAAAAGTACTTTTGGGTATACACTAGCTTTAGTAGATTTTTTTCATGGTAAAGTTTGGAATCTATTTGTGGAATTCGATAACATGAAAAGCATTTACACGACAAATGATTTTACAACGACTAAAACCAGAGTCGTGGGCTAAAGTTTCGAACTGGGAAAGAGACTTTTCCTTACCACCTGAGCATTGCGTTAACATCACCATGTCTTTAGCGAGCACAATCTTGGAAGAAACATCGTTGATCTTTGGTTGTATTGGCGTGATCATATCGACTATAATAACTTTTCCATTTTTAGGAAGACTTTTCCAACCATTTTTAAGAATCTTTACACAGTCTTCATCATTCCAATCATGTAGTGTCGACTGCCATTAAATTATCTAATTAATAAATGGTCAACCATAAAATTATATAATTTTTGGTTATGATAAAACTTTTGAACTTACTTTCATGAAGATAGCATCTCCTTTTGGAACTTCTTTAAACATATCTCCAGAAACATGCTCCACTCCTACATATAACCCATATTAGTAAAATTGAGCAAAACTTTCAAGAGATAGTTATCAAAACTAGCATTTCAAAGTACAACCTTTTTTGTTGTCATTTAGTGTCATACCTGGATAAAGAGGAGCATGGGCTATAACCGAGGCTATATCAAAATTGATGCCCTTAATATGAGGATACTTGGAAGTCACTAAACCTAAAACTGTACCATTTCCTCCTCCAACATCCACCAAAGTGTTTACATTTTCGAATCCTTTGTAAACTTCTAAAACCTTATCCATGGTAAATGTGGTATTTTCCGACATTGCCTTGTTAAACATCTCACCGAATTGTTTGTCCGAGCCAACGTATTCGAAAAATTTCATGCCATGAGCAGAGCTGAATGCATCCTTTCCTTCTAATATCACATCTTTGAGATTTGTCCTATTCAAAAAAATATATAATAATAATAATAATCAGTTGTTCGTTGACGGTACTTAGATTTTAGAACATTACGTTGTATATATAAACTAGCTTAATTAGAAGGTTTATTATACTAGAACTTATTGTTGTTAACCGGTTTAATTATGAGAATTATACAGGAGTAGTGATTAATGTACTTGATGATCAAGTACTGTATTGGCTATATTTGTCCCCAAAAACAAATACTGTTGTTGTTTGTGAATGATTGAGAAGTACGTACCAAGTCTTGAAATAGACTTCGCCTAGGTTTATCAAGAAAAGAGACGCGAGAGAACCTGATCCGTCTCCACCGTTCAAGAAATACTTGCAAATCGGTTCAGCTGCATATTCTCTCTCCTTCTTTCCGGTTCCATGCATACGGTACTTCAAGATCGAGTGGCTAGCTAGTAAAATCAGCATCCGGTCCAACAAAACCGGTGCTTCCGGATTGGTGGGTTTGATTGGGAGACGAGGTACAATCTCAGATGAGGAGAGCCACACGCCTTCATCTACGGCTGAGATTGTGTCGATGACGCCAAGCTCCAATGCGGCTTTGAGAACCATAGGGAAGGCCATTGTGTTCACGAGACTCTGTGCTTGCAAGCTCACCGTTTCTTCCGCCAATTGTTGTTCTTCTTTGATTTGACTTGATTTAGGGGGAGTACTTGAGGGATCTTGAAGATGGTTTGCCATTGTTATTCTTGTTAGTTGAAAATTTTGAGAAAGGTGTTTGATGGTAATAGAGGAAGTCTGTTTCAACGTCTACACTTGTTATTTTATAGGGAGAAACGTCTCAAAACATGATTCATGCACCGAAGATTATGCCAAATGGCATTAGGTGTAAACGTTGAAAGTGCATATACACCACTAAAAACTTGTCAAAATATATATGATCCTTTTAAATCAAAGTTGATTTGTAAAAGAGGATACATAAAGTTTTTGGATCCAGATATGAGTGATTTTATTTAAAATTTAATATACAAATATGTTACTATAAATATATTTTTCAAAATATAGAAAATATATGTATATATTTTATGTAGTAAAATAGAAGAATATCTCCAAAAAATTACAAAAACATAGTATTCAAAAATGAAAATATCCGAATCTGCCATATAATTTTTCTAGTATAATTATATGACACTTTTTGGCCAAAAATCTGCCAACTTAAATAAAATTATGGTACCATTATAAGAAAATATGTTTAGTTGCAAAATTTGTATGTTTTCACTAAAAGGATGGAGCAAATCCTGCCCAAGATGATATTGTGTCCGATGGATGGACCAACTTTTCTAATTTCGTCCAAAATATTTAAATGAGATTTTTTTTTTTTATGAAAATTTTAAATTAGATATGCTACGTAGCCACGGTATTTTGATGAAACTATGTAACAACGATACTTATAGGGAAAATATTACTTATTGTTGTTGGTTGTACATTAATGAGGAAGATAGATAAGTAGCAACAGTATATATAGATGGTAACAGAAGTTGGTTTCAACGTTAACATCAGAAACGTTAACATCAGAATCATTTTATAGGCAGAAACGTCTAAAGCGAAGTGTATACCCAAAATTATGCTAAAATATTAAAAAGTTCGAGAAGCTATCAATTTTACAACATTTCGAAAATAAAAAAATAGAATCCAATGCAAACTAGCACAAGAATGGAGGAATTTCATTAGGCTAGATATGGATGAGAACATATAGTCTGCAAATTATTATTTTTGATAAACATGAATGAGATGATTCGTAGTTTCGCTTGGAAATATTTCGAATCTATTTGTAGAATTCGATAACATAATATGAATATGCTTGACAAATGATTTCACAGCGAATAAAACCCGAATCAAAGGCTAGAGTCTCGAACTGAGAAAAAGATCTCTCTTTACCACCAGAACATTGTGTTAACATCAACGTGTCCATAGCAAAGACAACGTTAGAAGAAAAGTCGTTGGTCTTTGGTTGTATTGGCGTAATCATCTCGACTATTATCACTTTTCCATTTTCGGAAAGACTTTTCCAACAATTCTTTAGAATTATTACACAATCTTCGTCACTCCAATCATGTAGTATCCACTGTCACAAATTTATTTTGTAGTTACTATGCAATTTATGAAAATTTTCACATTGAAGTAGAATGTATACTCACCTTCATGAAGATGGCATCTCCTTTTGGAATTTCTGTAAACATATCTCCTGAAACATGCTCCACTCCTATACATGACCAATTAAGAGTAATACTGAGCAAAATAAATATGATAATCGTTAGAGATATAATTTGGTAATTTTACCACTTAATTAGTGGTGTACCTGGATAAAGAGGAGCATGGGCTAAAACCGAAGGTAGATCAAAATTGATGGCTTTAATATGGGGATACTTGGAAGTCACTAGACCTAAAACGGTTCCAAATCCTCCTCCCACATCCACCAAAGTGTTTACATCTTCGAATCCTTTGTAAACTTCTAAAGCCTTTGTCATGGTAAATGCGGAAGCTTCCGACAATGCCCCATTAAACATCTTAGCGAACAGTTCATTACAAACAATAAATTCGAAAACTCGCATGCCATAAGCATAGGTGAATGCATCTTTTCCTTCTAATATAACATCTTTGAGATGGGTCCTGTGAACGTCAAGTTTTCACTATAGAGTATAAACTAACGAAACGTCCATATAGAACACTTTTTGTTGTTAACCGGTTCATTTAGAAGGTTTGTTAATTGAAATATGTACTTGATGATTGTGAATATTGAAGTAGTACGTACCATGTCTTGAAGTAGACCTCGCTTTGGAGTAACATGAACATAGACTTGAAAGAATCCAAGCCATCTCCACGGTTCAGAAAAAACGTGCAAACCGGTTCAGCTGCATATAGCCTCTCGGTTTGACCTTTTTCTCCGGTTTTAACCAAACGGTACTTCAAGATCGAGTGACTGACTAGTAAAACCAGCATCCGATCCAACAAAACCGGTGCCTCTGGGTTAGTGGGCTTGGTCGGGAGACGAAGCACAATCTCAGAAGATGAGAGCCACACGTCTTCGTCTATAGCTGCGATTGTGTCAATGACGCCAAGCTCCAAAGCGGCTTTGAGAACCATGGGGAAGGCCAAGGAGTTCAAAATCCTCTCTGCTTGCAAGCTCACCGTTTCTCCTTCTTTGCTAAGGCTTGATTTAGGGGAAGTAGTTAAGGGATCTTGAAAATGGTTTGCCATTGATCTTGTTGGTTGAAAAAATGGAGAAAGATATATAGATTACAAAGTTATATACAGTTCTACTAGTCGCACTTGGAATATTTTGGGATTATTACATTGTTGAATAATTTTGTATTTATAAGAGCCAAGGCAAGACCCAAGCTTATAACTTTTGGAGGAAATCTAAGGACTCATATCCGTTGGACCAGTATTAATTTCGTCCATCAACCAATCTACCAAATATCCAGTGATGCCATCACACGTATTAAATACATATATATACACTTGAAAACTATACATGATATCATAAAGTAGACCGCAAGATGTATTATATATCCATTTGATACCAAAGAATGTAGACTTTCTATTGGTGATATAACAATGTTGAAACAGCTGTGCGAATTCACAAGATTTTATCAGTTCTACAAAATTTTGAGTTCATGTTAGACTATTTTGTGAATATGTTAACAAACAAACAAACATTCGACTATTTATAGTCTGGTTATCATTCGACTAGTTATAGTCTCCAATTTATGTGACTCTCGTAGATCAATGTGTTTCTCAAGTATCTCCAAATGAATGAACATGAGTATGTCCACGTAATGAGAGGATATTTAGAAGATCGTTATCTATAATTCATACCCTATAAAAAATCAAATGCTATACTAGCAATTAACGGTGACAAAACACTTGGCCCATGGCTTCACACTGACAGATATATATAATCATGGGATGTCATTTAATTTGAACAATAAGTATTCTTTTGGATAAACATTTAAGCTGAATCCGATCCTGAACCACATTTGTCTTATCCAACAAATTGGTAACCCCAAAACTCTCAGAGATATGATTATGTGAAATCATTACATATCTCAGATTTGCCTTTAAGACCATGCACAAAATCAAGACTATGCGCTCATGATAACACCAAAAGCTAAAACCATGATCAGTAAGAGGTGAATGGGATTTGAGCAGGTTATCGCTCAATTTTATTAATTTACATCACCAATTTTTCAGCTGGTTACATAAGTTTAACGCACTAACGTCTCTAACATGTCTCTTTCTAATTGAGCTGAAACCGCGTGGACCTTACCAACTTTTTTTCTTGTAAGGTCAAAAAACTGGTCCTAAACTAGTTTAATATGGACATATACAAATACGTATGGTTATCATTTGTTTCTAATACATTTTGGCGTTAATCTTTTGCATTTCTCTTTTCAACAAGAGAATGAAGTTTTTTTCTTAACAACTTTTTTGGTAAAAAAAAGTTGAACCTCCGACTACACGAGTATAAAGCTGAAGACTCTGCCAAGAAACCGAAGCAGCTTGATACAGAAATAAATACAAAAAAAATAAAAATATAACTTCAAATGATAGCTCAATGATTTAGAAACCCTATTGCATGTTTGCTTTTCAGGATTCGAGCTGATGTACGAACCTAGGGACATGAATATAGGAAAGCCTTTCTTGCAAGAAATACGCGGAACGATAATACTAGTTTTTCGTTTGTAAGCATTTTTTCTTAGATATGGATGTTAATGTATATTCATTTTTATACAAATATTTTAGTAACTTAGATCGATGGGTCATCATAGTGACCTAATACTCTTTTAAAAACTTTAACCGTATATTTTGGTGGATTACCACGTAGGCACGTACAAAACAATAATATAGTCCGAAAGTCTATCGAGTATCGACATCTAACAAAACTTCATAAATTATTTTGACATCATTAGTAGTTGCCATTATTTTTAGAGAACAAAAACGACACTAAACTTCACAAATACATGTATATTCTTAGAAGAATTTACAAAATTATACCATAATAAGAAACACATTCATGTAAGCAGTACTAACAGCTTTTCTAGCTAAGTATAAAACTATAAATAAATTCTCTCAAGAAAGTATGTAAAATGTACAAATAATAATAATATTTTATATAACTTTTTATCTTCTCTTTTCTATCACAAAATTATCTTCTTTTATTTTTTTTCTTCCACATTTGATTTTTCTTTGTACTTTGGTCTCAAGTCTGAGTTGTTTTTACTCTGAAAATAAAACACGGCAAAACCTTGGAGAGAGGAGCTGGCACCACCGCCTAACGCTCCATTGACACACCACCAAAGTCCAAAGCTCTCTATTCTTTACTTTATTCCACAATACTGAGAATTTGAGAGAGACAAAGACTAATAATTAATTTACACTAAACTTTTTAGGTAAACGCGAAAAAGAATTCTCCTCTGTAGTAAACATCAATTCAACGGTTGAATTCATAGAAACCAAAGAAAAAAGCGTTTTTTTTTTATTTCTCTTTAATTTATTAAAAAGGTTACAACTTTGGCGTTAATTCTCACCGATTACTGATGCTCTGTCTCAATCTCTTCTTCCTCTAATTCATCATCCTCCTTTCTGTCTTCTAAGCTACTTCTCAGTTTCGTATTTGATCCGTTAATCCAAGTTTCAATTTTATATAGCCACATCGAGACAGATCAGATTGTGTGAAAAGAATCACAGAGAGAGAGAAAATAATGGCGGCAAGAGATGTGGAGAGAGGAGGGACGAAGAACAGAGGATCGAATAACAACAACAACTATTTCTACGACGAGAGTTCCGGCGATACTCATTGGACTTCATGGCTGATTCCGGCGATTGTAGTGGCGAATCTCGCCGTCTTCATCGCCGTTATGTTCGTTAACGACTGTCCTAAGAAAATCACCGGACCTAACAAAGCTTGCGTCGCTAGATTCCTCGGAAGATTCTCTTTTCAGCCACTTAAAGAGAATCCTCTCTTTGGCCCATCCTCTGCAACGTAAGTCTTACTTAAAGCTCGAGATTTCAAATTTTAATCTTCTGGGTACCTCAAAAGTCTCAATCTTGTTTTCAAATTCCCAATTGAAACTGCTCAGATTTGTGGGGTTTTCTCAAAGTTTCCATTTTTCTTCATGAATTGACAGATTTTAGCTACCATTTCAATCACTTTACCCAATTGAAGCATCCAATTTTACTCGAAATCAAGTTTGATCTAATGGGTACTTCAAAAGTCTAACTTTTTCCGTCTAAGAATCGAATTTGATCTCTAGCCTCTGTTAATGGCTTGGACAATGAGCTCTAGCTTGAAGGGTTTCTCAAAGTTTCCATTTTTCTTCCGTAATTTAGATTTTAGCTACCATTTCAATCGCTTTGCCCAATTGAAGCATCCAATTTTACTCGAAATCAAGTTTGATCTAATGGGTACTTCAAAAGTCTAACTTTTTCCGTCTAAGAATCGAATTTGATCTCTAGCCTCTGTTAATGGCTTGGACAATGAGCTCTAGCTTGAAGGGTTTCTCAAAGTTTCCATTTTTCTTCCGTAATTTAGATTTTAGCTACCATTTCAATCGCTTTGCCCAATTGAAGCATCCAATTTTACTCCAAATCAAGTTTGATCTTATGAATAACTCAAAAGTTTGAATTTTTCCTTCTAAGAATCGAATTTGATCACTAGCCTCTGTTCATGGCTTTGGCCAATGAGCTCTAGCTTGAAGGGTTTCTCAAAGTTTCCATTTTTCTTCCATAATTAAGCATTTAAACATTGCTATGATCTCTTGATTGACACACCCAATTGAAAGACTACTCTGTTCTAGATTTTAGTATAAGCACTCTTCTGGATCCAATTGAAATTGGTAGACTTGTGATTTGTGTGAATTCTTGTTGTCAGATTGGAGAAGATGGGAGCTTTGGAATGGAGGAAAGTAGTACATGAACACCAAGGATGGAGACTTCTCTCATGTATGTGGCTACACGCCGGTATCATTCATCTTCTCACAAACATGTTGAGTTTGATCTTCATCGGTATCCGTCTTGAGCAGCAATTTGGCTTCAGTAAGTATTTGCCTTTTACACTACAAACACACTTTTTTCTTCCCATCAAGTCTCTTTAATCTAATCGCCATTTGATCTTTAACCGTTGCAGTAAGAGTAGGACTTATCTACTTGATCTCTGGTCTCGGTGGAAGCATTCTCTCCTCTCTCTTCCTTCAAGAAAGCATCTCTGTTGGTGCCTCTGGTGCTCTCTTTGGACTTCTTGGAGCAATGCTATCTGAGCTTCTCACCAACTGGACCATCTATGCCAACAAGGCCGCGGCTCTGATCACGCTTCTGTTCATCATAGCAATCAACTTGGCGTTAGGGATGCTTCCTCGGGTTGATAATTTCGCGCACATTGGGGGGTTCTTAACCGGATTCTGTCTCGGTTTTGTCCTTCTCGTCCGGCCGCAGTACGGCTGGGAACGTTCCCGGACCCACACTTCATCATCGCATGCCAAACGCAAGCACAGTGTGTACCAGTACGTGCTGTTCGCAGTCTCGGTGGTTGTGCTTGTGGTTGGTTTAACTGTTGGGCTAGTGATGCTTTTCAAAGGAGAGAATGGGAACAAACATTGCAAATGGTGTCATTACCTCAGCTGTTTCCCTACTTCTAAATGGACCTGTTAAGTGTTAAATCATCATCATAATCATCATTATACTATAAAAGCTTTTATGTGTTCTTTTTGTCTTTTGATTTACTCATATGTGTATATTACTTAATTCGTCTTGTGTACAAAAAGGGAACGAAACAAAAGAGTGTATTACAAATTTACAGTATCTCAAACCAAAGTTTTCACTATAGTTGCTTGATTTTATACAATAATACTAACAGTTTTTATTAAAGAAAGGTATTTTCCACATTCAAACAATGTTTTACAGTTCTCTAAATCTCTTTATTTTTGAGTCTAACATGATAACCATTTGGAAACTGCAATCCAGGAGTTCGGATTATGTTTCCTCCACTGATTTCCTCCCATCTGATTAGATTCAAAACTACAAATATCATCAATAAGCACTAGATAAGAGTAAGACACAAAATGTAGCTTATAAAGAAGTTCTTGAACCTGTATTTTGTGACTAAGCTGTGAAGAAAAACAGCCATTTGGACTTTGGTGAAATCAGTTCCAACACAGAATCTCATTCCACCGCCAAACGCCAAGAAGTTCTTTGATGCATTAGTCGATTCTGATCCCTGAAATGTTTCACAGGTTTATGATTAGTTTTTGTTTCTTTAACATTTTAAAGGTTACTTGGAGTAAAAGTTATCTACAAGATTTTGATGAAACTTACTTCCCATCTAGATGGATTGAAGACAAGAGGATCTTGATACTTTTCTGGATTCAAATGTACAGCTGGTGGACAAACCATCACAGCCCAACCCGCTGGAATTGTATAATCTGAAACCATTTACAAAATATTAATTTGATAAGATATATAAAAAGTTGGAATCAATTTCAAATGGTGAAATTGGTTTATGAATCATTACCTTTGTATTGGATATCTCTTAAGGCTTTTCTGAAGATTGCAGGAACTATATTTGCTAGCCTCGCTGTTTCGTTTATGAACTGCATTTTAGTATTTAAACATTTTATTAGCTGAGAGGATTTGTGTTATATTGACATACTAAATGAAATTGTTTGTAATCTATCTACCTGAAATGTACATGTCATTGATTTATATTCTTTCCATGTAAGTCCAGAGTTAGCATCTTCACGGTTCCTCAGAATTGTCTCATGCTCTTCCTGATAAAGAATGAAACATGTTTTGGTAATGATTAGAGATAAGAGAAGTTTAATATTTAGAGGGATGAGTTTTTCTTTTCCTTTTTTTGTGTGTTTTACTTACTGTTAAACGTTTTAGGACTAAAGGGTCGTCTGAGAGGAACTTGATGGCTAAAGTTATAGCAAGAGAAGTTGTTTCGAAGCTAGCGAAAAGCAAGACAAACATCAAGTCTAGTGCAATTTCTTCTGTGAGAATTGTCCCTTCTTTCTTTAGCTCTTCAATGACATAATCAAAGAAATCACTTGGATTCTCTCTTGGCTTCTCACGCCTCTCCTTAAGCATATTCCTCAACATTTTCATCGCTCTTTCTCTTCCCTACAAAAAAACCAATTTTAGCATATCAAAAAGAGTCACAAGTTTTTTAAGAGAAAACGTAATTTTGCCTAAGTAATAACCTTTAAGCACTTGTGATAAGCTGTCCCTGGGATGTCAAAAGGAAATGAGATCAAACCGCGGATGAATGAAACAAAGTTTTCCCTTAAATTCTCTGAGGACTTCTCTGGATGGCTAATTAACTTCTTCGCGGTGAGATCAAATATCAACTGATAAAAAAAAAAAGTGACAGTTTTAAGAAGTCAGAAACTTAGGAATGTTGTAAACAGAAGTGGAAAGTAATTTTTTGAAACTCACGCTTGCTGTTGAATCTTTCAGCTCAACTGATTCTTGAGTTGACCAGAGCTCTAACTTCTTACATGCACTTTGTTCAATTTCAGGAAGCATCTTCTTGAGACTTTCATGGCCAAATAGATACAAGACCATATGCTTGAGGTACTTATACATAAACCCATGTAATGATCCCACGTTCTGTTTTCCAAAGATCTCAGTGAAAGTGTCCGGATACCAACTCTGGAAACAACAACCTTCTTGTTGGAACACAAAACAACTCAAATCAGAGTCTGTCGATACAATAACTGGTCTTCCCACAAGGTTGGTTTTGAAGATTGGACCATACCTACAACACAAGAAATGTTAAAGTAAAGGTTTTAACTTTCACATATAATACAACGTACTCTGCAAGAAAGAAGAGAACACTCACTTCTGAACCCTCTCTTTAATAAACTGTGAAATGTCTGAAGTTGTGTTTGGTTTGAAGAAATGTATCGTCTCACCGAGAAGTGGTAAGCCCATAGAACCTGGTGGAAGCTTCCCTCTGCATGTAGGGTTCCTCCATTTGTAAACCCAAGTTGTGATGCTTATCAAAAGCAGAGAAGCCCAAATGTACAATGCCCACACCATCACTGTAAGACGATTGTAATTTGATATTTGTTTTGATGTTTTCTTAACTATGAAATATCTTTTTCTTTTGGTTTCTTCTGTGTATGTTTGTGTTAGAAAAAAAAATATGAAAACGTGCAGATGAAAAAAGCAAAGAAGAGAAGAAAAAAGAAGCTAAACTGCTGGCATGTTTTGTCAACTAAACCATATGAAACTCCTTAAATAGAGAGGCAACTCCTTACACACATCTCTGTTATCACATAATAATAATAATAAATTGCAGCTTTTAAGTACTTGCACATTGGAATAATAATGCACTATTTAAGTAGTTTCAGTTTGGAATAATTTTCTTTTAAAAACACACATCTGTTTATAGAAACTATTTAAAGGAGAAGAAGTTAAAATTCAGTAACCACATATGACATGAAGGTTCCTCTATACGTATTTTTTGTTGTCATTTCTCATTGATCACTATGGCATTAAAAAACAGACTGAACATATATAAGGAAAGTTTCCAGACATTTTCGGATAAAAAAAAATATTGGATATTAACTTAAAAGTTGAAAACTCAGATTGTTAAACACACAAGAAAAACGTCCCAGCTTTTACAGTGTTGACTTCGAAATTGTTTATCTTGTTCCTCTTTCCATATCTATGCTAAATATTCCAGTATCTAATGCAATCTTTGACATCGGAGAAGCAAAAGTAAACTCAACACATAAAAGTGTTTATAGTTTGTTCACATTCATGCTTAGAATCTCTTGTTTAGATTTGGTTATCACATAATCATTATCTTCATAATAGTTTTAAAACTCACTTGTCAAACTCAAGATCTAAATGCAATAATGCATACATCAGTTTTTCAATTCTTATAACCACTGTATCTTGCATATCCAATGTTCAGATTATAACCTGAAAAGATTAATCAATTGTTTTTATATCTTTATTGTTGGCTTTAGCTCTTAAAAACTGATTGCTCTTGCCTCTTGGGACCCCATTTGGTTTAGCCATTAAGCCACGGGCTTCATAATTGTGCAATGATCTGAACTCTCCAATAATTATTAATCTTCATTACATCGGAAATGGTTTGATTTTGCATTTGAGTGCTAGAAACTTAGTCAAAAAAGTGTTTTCTTTTTCATCAGTATGAGCTACTGAAACAGGTAACTAAGACAAAGCCTAAGAGCAATTAATTAGGTGTAGCGTATAAAATAGTATATAGAAGATGATTATTGAATTATTATGGAAAAAAAATGCTTGAAAACTTCTTCAAGCTTTCCCAGCTTAGTATTTAATTAGGGTCTTATTAAAAGATTGTGAGTTTGTTGATGAAGACAAAAGCCTAATAGCTTAGATTAATATTTTTTTATTTTTGAACGAGGGTTGAAGTAGATTAATATTGTAGCAAAGCATAATATTTTTCTCATCAAAACCCCAATATAAAGGAAAATAAAATACTGTATTAATGATTATTTTTTCCAGTACAAGAAAAACAAATTGGTTCGAAAATGAAAAGTCGACGTGAAGTATGCATTGCTTGGGTCCTACGGGTTTTGTTTTTTACGTGGCAGAGACTAATTGGCGTTGGCGGCACCTTAACACGGAAAGTGGGCCCACGTGATGCACATCTTCTGAGTTCTTATTTGAATCCGGTCGTCGTTATTTTATAAAGTGGAGTTTAGTTAACCAACGTGATTATGCCAAATTTACAATATAAAACATGCTCACATAGTCACATATAAAGAAAGATGACGAAGTCATTATTATTATTTTTAAACTCGAAGTCCTTATTTAAATTATAAATTAGTGGATGATTTTGCATTTTTGCTTTCGGTGATCAAAATAACTACAAATGCAATGAGAGTGAAAGGTTTCTTTTACTTAAAAACTTTATAAACCGTACACAACAACCAAAAAAAAAAACTTTAGAAAACGTAAACTTTGGTTTACAACGATTAACGATACAACAAGAAGCTCACGCACCAATTAATCACAGTTTTAGAGGAAACATTTTCACCCATGTTTCGTAGAGATCACTATTATGTTTGGATAATAGAAGGAAATGAAGGATAAACAAACTTATATTTATCGTTACTAAAACTAGAGTTTAAGAGGCAAAGAGTGGTCAAATGCTCAACATAGGTATACTACTGGCAGCCTTGTACGAGGGTTACTTTGTTATGGTATGCTTAAGTGCTCAACATAGGTATGACCAAGTTTAAGCGCCAGACATTATTAAAAAATTTAGGACAGCAAAGTATAGTAAGTTTGCATTAGTCCAGTGGTTACTTACTATACACGACACCTGAACATGTGATGCGAACACTAAAGCTTAAACATAACCATTTTGGTATTTAACGCTACTAAAAACCATTATGAGAAATAAATATTATTAGCCATATATGTAGTTACAACAAACCTGTATTCAATTGATAGAAGATTGAAATAAGTGATATTATTCGATTACATAGAGCTTATTCGTAGTTTCTATTCTTGATAGAATTTCGAATCTATTTGTGGAATTCGATAACATGATATGAATTTACACGACAAATGATTTCACAACGACTAAAACCTGAATCTAGGCCAAAGTCTCGAACTGGAAAGAGACTTCTCCGTACCACCCGAGCACAATGTTAACATCAACATGTCTTTGGCAAGAACAATGTTGGAAGAAGCATCGTTGACCTTTGGTTTTATTGGTGTAACCATTTCTATTATTATCACTTTTCCTTTTTCAGGAAGACTCTTCCAACAATTTTTAAGAATCTTCACACTGTCTTCATCACTCCAATCATGTAGTATCCACTGCCATTAATTCAATCAAATTAATATATGGTCGACCATGGAATTACATTAATTTGGTTATGATTAAAACTTTTACGAGTATCTATATAGAGGAACTTACTTTCATCAAGATAGCATCTGCTTTTGGAATTTTTGTAAACATATCTCCTGAAACATTTTTCACTCCTACATATAACCGACTTAAGTAAGTATCAAGCAAAATATATATGATAATTTTTAGAGATATAGCTAGTTGTAGTCTGTTAATTTTATTACCTGGATAAAGAGGAGCATGTGCTACAACCGAGGGTAGATCGAAATTGATGCCTTTTACATGAGGATACTTGGAAGTCACGAGACCTAAAACTGTTCCAATTCCTCCTCCAACATCTACCAAAGTATTTACATCTTCGAATCCTTTGTAAACTTCTAAAACCTTCTTCATGGTCAATGTGGAAGCTTCTGACATTGACTTGCTAAACATCTCACCGAATTGTTTGTCGGAACCAACGTATTCGAAAAGTTTCATACCATGAGCAGAGCTGAATGCATCCTTTCCTTCTAATATCACATCTTTGAGATTTGTCCTATCCAAAAAAATGATAATAATAATAATCAGTTGTTCGTTGACGGTAGTGATTAATGTACTTGATGATCAATTACTGTATTGGCTATATTTGTCCCCAAAAAAAATATACTATTGTTGTTTGTGAATAATTGAGAAGTACGTACCAAGTCTTGAAATAGACTTCGCCTAGGTTTATCAAGAAAAGAGACGCGAGAGAACCTGATCCGTCTCCACGGTTCAAGAAGTACTTGCAAATCGGTTCAGCTGCATATTCTCTCTCGTTCTTTCCGGTTGCATGCATACGGTACTTCAAGATCGAGTGGCTAGCTAGTAAAATCAGCATCCGGTCCAACAAAACTGGTGCTTCCGGGTTTGTGGGTTTGATTGGGAGACGAAGCACAATCTGAGAAGATGAGAGCCACACGCCTTCATCTACGGCTGAGATTGTGTCGATGACCCCAAGCTCCAATGCGGCTTTGAGAACCATAGGGAAGGCCATTGTGTTCACGAGACTCTGTGCTTGCAAGCTGACCGTTTCTTCTTGTAATTGTTCTTCTTCTTTTATTAGACTTGGTTTAGGGGAAGTAGTTAAGGGATCTTGAAGACGGTTTGCCATTGTTATTCTAATTAGTTGAAAAAATTGAGAAAGGTGTTTGATAGTAATAGAGAAAGTAAGTTTCAAGGTTTACACTTAACGTCGTTTTATAGGGAGAAACGTCTCAAAACATGATTCATGCACCGAAGATTATGCCAAATGTCATTAGGTTTAAACGTTGAATAACATGATTTATGCATATACACCACTAAAAACTTGTCAAAATATATATGATCCTTGTAGAATAATAATATTTATATTATATCTAAACAAATTTCGAATCCGGATATGAGTGATTTGATTTAAAAATTAAATGTAAAAATCTGTTTCTATAAATATTTATTTCAAAATATATAAAGTATATGTATTTTTATGTAATAAATAGAAGAATATCTAAAAAAAAATTATAAAAACATAGTAGTATTCTCTTTTTTTGATAAAAAAAACATAGTAGTATTCAAAAATAAAGATATCCGAATATAATAATTAATTTTCGGATTCAGGATTATAAATCTTGAACTTCTAAGATATACGATAACAAATCTATGTTCCTCCTATATATTTGCAATTTAGATAATTTTTCTAGTACAATTTATATGACACTTTTTGGTAAAAAAAACTGCCACTTAAATAAAATAATGATAGCATTGCAATCAAAATCTGGTACTCTTAACCTGATTAGTTGCAATTTGTTTGTTTTCACTAAAAGAATGGAGCAAATCCTGTCCAAGAGGATATCGTGGCCGATGGACCAACTTTTATAATTTCGTCCACAATATTTAAAAGAGATATTTTTTTCTTTTTTTGATAAAAAAAAAGATAAATGAGATATGTTACGTAGCCCAGTAGACTAGTAGTTAATGTGGTTATTATGTTACCACAATAAATTATTAAGTTTATAAACTAAATGTTAACAAACACCATCACGGTATTTTGATGAAACTATGTAACAACGATACTTATAAGGAAAATATTACACACTGTTGTTGGTAGTACATTAATGAGGAAGATAGATAAGTTACAACAGTATAGATGGTATAGCAGAAGTTGGTTTCAACGTTAACATCAGAATCATTTTATAGGCAGAAACGTCTAAAGCGAAGTGTATACCCAAAATCATGCTAAAATATTAAAGCTTCGACAAACTAGCACAAGAATGGAGGAATTTCATTAGACTAGTTATGGATGAGAACATATAGTCTGCAAATTATTATTTTTGATAAACATGAATGAGATGATTCGTAGTTTCGCTTGGAAAATTTTCGAATCTATTTGTAGAATTCGATAACATAATATGAAAATGCTTGACAAATGATTTTACAGCGAGTAAAACCCGAATCAAAAGCTAGAGTCTCGAACTGAGAAAATGATCTCTCCTTACCACCAACATTGTGTTAACATCAACGTGTCCATAGCAAACACAACGTTAGAAGAAAAATCGTTGGTCTTTGGTTGTAATGGCGTAATCATCTCGACTATTATCACTTTTCCATTTTCGGAAAGATTTTTTCAACAATTCTTTAAAATTCTTACACAATCTTCGTCATTCCAATCATGTAGTATCCACTATCACAAATTTATTTTGTAGTTACTAATACTATGCATGGTTTACTTTGAAATTATATTTAAATTTATAAAAAAAATCACATTAAATCTATTTACTTTCATGAAGATGGCATCTCCTTTTGGAATTTCTTTAAACATATCTCCTGAAATGTAACCATATGCAATGTTTCTAATTTTTCAAAGTGGGCACGGCCCTAGGCTTTAATCATTTACGGTTGAGAGTTGAGACCTAATCACACCATTAAGCTAAACACCAAACTCATTTCTTTTTTTTTTTCCGAATTGTATTTTAAATTAATTCCAGCCAAAAACAAAACGTTTGATGTATTTCCGAATTGTATGTTAAATTAATTCAAGCCAAAAACAAACGTTTGTTACATCAAATGCTACTTTGTAGCTGAGTTTTTAGAGGTGGAGACTAATCACGTAAAATTACAGAGGATAAGGAGAGGGTCTCATGAGTTAACACCAAACTCCATTTTCCTTTACGTGTGGTGCAAGTGACATGCAAATGGCTTACTTCTTGACTTCTCCATGGTTCGAGTTACATTTCTTCAACGCCCGGTCGTGGTTCAACATTGCGCTTACACTCTCAACCACGAAAACAATCTGTAAAAAACCGTAAAGCCGGTTTAAAGCCAAGAAAAACCAAAACTATAACACTCTTTTGAGCAAAACTTGTTGATATCGAATTGTACATAGAGTCATGGCTATATGTTACCTGGAAGCAAGCGTAGCCAATAGCATTCCCGAAGTAGAAATTGGCATTTCCAGTCCCCTGAAATCAACAATCAAAACAGTTGTTCTGAATCTGTGATCACCACTAGAACATTTGGTTGCAAACTTTGTGACAAATTTGGGTTGAAGATGATTACCCTCCATATCCAGAGGTTATGCATCACAGGGCTGAGGAGAGAGATCCCAAGATATCCACAGAAGAGGAAGAACGAGAACTTCATATCAACCAACTCATTGACAAACAATGCCCATAGACTCAAGTATAAAGCCGAATCTCCAACCTAAACAAGATCAAGACGAAACAAAAGAGCACAGTTTTTCACATTTATGAACACGATTCTTCAGAAAAATATACTTCACACTGATTTCAAAGAACTTACTGAAGGGTAAGATTTGAGAATCGAGGAGATGGCTAAGTATATGAAAGCCAAGAAGCAGGGCCGATGTTTCAACCGTATGGCTAAAGGAAGTAACATAAACAGAATATTTACGTGGAAAACTATCAAGAAGAAACTTCTGAAGAAGTCGAAAACTTCTGCAAAGAAGTACCTGAAAAAGTGATAGAAAAATCAATCAAAGGCAAATTTTTCTTATTCGTCACCTATGTATAAACACTATACTTACCAAAAGACTCCAATGTTTGGTGATAGATCTTCAATACTGAGAATGAAACCATATGTCCTATAATACGAGGCACAAACACAGAGAATCTTAGATTTTCTCTAATGGCTATCAGAAACTTAGCCTATTTTCGATTCAAATTTTGGTTTGTTTCCAGAGCTAAGTGTTACCTGTTGAACATCTCTTCGAGGCCACCATATTTAGTCAGTGATAAGGCACACAAAACCAACACACAGAGCGACCAAAGAAGCAACCAGAACACGAAGTGGATGACTGTTTTCCATAGAAAGGGAAGCCGTGTCGTCGGTTTTGAGGTTGATCTGTCCTCATTGTCTACTTTCTTGGTCTGTAGGAACAATTTCAACGGAGGAGCATCCAAACCATATCCCAATAGAAAGATTATCTGTATCGAAACAAAACACAAAAAGATCTATAAGAATCTGTTTCCTGCGAGAGAAATTCTAAATATATAAAGCAGGAAACGAATACATACTGGGATTGTCAGAGTTGCAGGGTAAAGAGATAAATGTGTGGCCATGACTAATCCAAATGCAGCCAGAGGAACTTTCCCTGCATCAACAGAATACATTAAAAAAATCGTAGAATGTCAATTGAAAATATCAATCTGCAAGTATCATCATCATAATCTTCTTCTTACGAGTAACTGCTCCATAAAGTGCCGATATCACAGCCAGATTCTCGATTGGTGAAGTCGACAAGCCCACACAACAAGCGATTGTGAAAGGATTCCAAAGGTACACAAGAGCAGCAATATCACCAGAAGGTAGGATCCCTGAAAGAGAAAACCAAAAGGAGAGATCACTCTATGCCTTGCAAGTAAAGAGAATTACTCTCTGCTCCAATCTCAATGAGCCAAAACAAATCTACTTAAGGACTAACATTGTAGATAACACACTTGTGTCTCATCAAGGAAGTAGAAATGAGATTGAATGATACAATGAATTCAATAGAATGCCTCCAAATTTACCTTTATCTCTTGGTGTCTTAAGAAGACCAAGAAGCCTCGCATTCAATCCATAAGCCATCTGGAGCTTTTGACCAATACCTCGAAGAAGCATTGCACTTAATACATCTGCAACAACAAAAACCAAGCTGTATCCAAGAGAATGTTACTACCAAAGTTCTTGATGAATATGAAAACATTGAAAGATGATCACTTTTCCATATCCATATCTCCTAATCCCATACAGAAACAGCTTACCAAGATCCAAACTCACAATCTAATCCTACCAAAGATTCTCAGCAAGTTCAAAAATCTGAGAAGCAAGAGATCACAGAAATGAAGAGAGATTGAAAAGTACCTGCACAAGAGGTGACTTGGTTGCCCTTTAATCCTGCAACACCCAAATTTGTATTCCAATTTAAACTCAAAGTTGAACAACGTTCAAGTTTTCATATGATTTCGGATCGATTTACAGGCAATACCTTTGAACGGTGAGAGGTCCGAGAAGAGAGAGTAGCAACGGGGAGCCGTGATACATAGATCCTGCTCAAACACAAGTACAGAATCAGCTCCCAAAAGCTTTAAAATCAAAAATTTACAGAGGATCGAATATGAATTGAGGAAGAAGATAAAACCTGCATATGGTGACATCGATGCTTGCTTCAACCAGTAACCTTCAGCAACTGAAAATTCACACAAAAACGAAGAAATGTGAGCAGCAATTGAGATCGTATAGTGATAGTGAGAGATAGAGAGAGTGATAGAGTGAGAAAGAGAGGCATTTACGGCGGCGAATGCTGGTGAGAGGAGTGGAGACCTCCGGACGGGAAGAGAGATTGAGATTTCCGGCAAATGAAATCAATATCAATCGGAAAGCAACGGATGACAAAGCCCAAATCCAGAATCGACATGGCTTCTTCTTCTCTTCCTCCGCCATTTCTCCGTCGTCCTTCTTCATTTCTCTCACTTTCACAAATTCTCCGGCGACCAAAAGAGCGACGACTTGGACGAGAAGCCGTACTGACGAAACGACGCCGATTTGATATTAAATAATAAGCCCATTAGTTTAGGTAGAAAGACAATTAGTTTTGAAATTCCTCTCTCTGTACTTGGTTGATTTTTTTTGGTGTGAAATGGACTATTATTCTTTGACTTCGATGATCTACGTAGCAACTGAGTTCTTAGGATTTTAATTATTTTACGAATTATGTTGAGCTGTTACTGTACAAACATGTAAACAACTTTAATTTTATAGCTTTCTTGCTACTAATATTGTACTGGATCGTCCTCTTTGTGTTTATTTGTTTCATGGCTAGTGCGAGTTGAATAGATAGGTTCTTGAAAGACAGTTTTTTTTTTTTTTTTAATTGATATAGATGTACAAGAGGATAATTTTTTCAAGTGAATAACATACTAATTATGTTTTTAGTCAAGGTTAAATGTATGTATAATAAAGTATTTAGAGCATAAAAATATTTAAGAAAAAGGCGTTGTTGTGCAATGGGATTTTTGATATAGGAAGAACAAAGATATTGCTACGAGTCTCGCCTACATGATCAACATAATGTAGAAGGATCTAGGATACCTAATTTGTTAGTAAATATATTGTATATTTATTACATAGATATTCAGAGAATATTTTTTTGGTAAACATATATATTCAGAGATTTGTATCTACACTCCAGTACGTTAGTTTAGGAAATCTCAGTACCAATCTTTATAAGAATCATAAGCATATTCTTCTCATTTCTCAGTATATTTGTACAAATATCTCTTGCTGATGATCCTGATCGTTCCCGACTTCCCGGAGAACCGACGAGCTAAAAACTAAGACTCCGGTTTTTATGGGTCAGTGGTAAATATATCCGGTTCGATTTTTCATGTAAATTCGGTATGTAATTAAACCGGAGTAAAGCCAAATCTTTTAACTGAATTAAAGAGTAATTAATTATTCTAGTTTTGGAATCAACAATAGTCAATACTCAATACACACAATTTAGATGGGTTCAAAAAAATAAAAGTAAAATTCGGTTTTGATCTTAAACCGCACGATAATCAACCTAAACCAAAAGTCAATTGAAGTTTGGTTCACTATGAAATCAATACGCAATTAACCGGTCCAGAGAGAATCAAATTCGGTTTACGAAAATCAACCGAAACCAAAAGTAGTCAATTGAAACTTAAACACCAAAGCCAAATTCGTCACACAACAAAACCAAACCAAAAGTCATAAACCAAACTACAAACCAAGGGCACGAAAATCACTGAGAACTCTTGACCAAGGACCTCATCATAATCATACCCTGGATCTTATTGAGTAACGTCTTGCAGCTCTTGAACTCTCCACGAGCAAAGGCATCTTGAACCTCTTTCATCATCTCTGGGAATGGCTGCTTTGGTATTTCTTCTTCTTTCTTCTTCATCTTTACCAGATACTCGATCTTCCCTGCAACTGTGGTTAGCTCAAACTCTGTGACCTCCGATAGGAAATCAAAACCTGCAGGTTTGGATGTCTCCAGCTTAGCTTTGAGCAGTAGGGCAGAGTCCAGAGAAGCTGCAATCTCCAAAGCATGTGGTGAGTGGAGCCGGTCAAGTTGTTCTTCGAGAGGGCGGATGATTTTTCCGGATGATCTATAGTCCCTAGCATTGAAACATTGTGTGATCTTCTCCAGTTGAATCTCAAACGCATGCACATCGATCGTGTGTACCTCCTTGTGTCTTCTCATCGCAGCCTGAGCCACCTCGAACTTGACAGCTAAACCATCATGCTGAAAAGTAGGAGCTACACCAAACGCATGGAGAATATCGGCACGGGATTTACCAGCTCTCACGGATTTTAGAATGCTTGATCTCGTCTCCACAATTTTATCATACATTTTGAACCTCTCGGATGTAGGCTCCTCTTCTCCAGTCACACTCTTCACACCCAGAGTAGTTTCCTGGACTTCGACCTGAGCCATTCTCCCAATCTTTTCATCAACATTAGACGTGTACCTGGAGAAAGCAACTTTCTTGTGGAGTGGAAGCAAGTCGTCAGAGTCGACGATGCGTGGTATCTCATTGGAGAACATGCTCTCATTGGTGGCATACAGCAGCTCCCTCAGAATTCCAACGACAGAGAAGGATGGCATGGCACAAAGATCGGTACAAGTAGAGAGGCTCACTTCTTCCTCGGTATCACCCAAAAAATCTGATTGAATGTTCTTAAGCCTTTCAATTAAACTGATACCTTCTTGTTGGAGACTGACATGTTCCTTGTCTGCAGATTTCACAGCCCTTCTTAAACGACTCATTGCATCACTAAGCCTTGCTGGTCTGAAATTAGTGGCTTCCACCTCATGCAAAAGGCAAGCTTCACCATAGAATAGCGCTGACTTGAGCTCTGCATATGAACTCCAGCTTTTCTCAAAGGAGTCACTGAGAGGAGCAGCATTGAGTGCCTTGAGAACCTCAGCATAGTACAAAGACACCGCAAACAACAAGTTCCAACACACAAATCACATCACATATCACAAAAAAATTTACGATTTACAAAGGAGGAGAGAGAAGAAGATTCACAAACCTGGGAGCAAAGTTTTGCTTTAACAGCATCGATGCTTGTTGACTCTTCCAGAAAGTTGAGAGAGACCAGTTCCTGTGCCTGAGCAAGCATGAGGGACTCCAACATTCCACTACAGGCTACACTGAGATCAACCGTGCATTCCTCCACCGAGGCCTTGAAGGATTCATTTTGGCGCAGGTAGGAAAAGGCAGTTGCTGCTGCTAAAAAGTCCTGTGAAGCGTTACGCCGACCTTCAACGGTGCTAGTGTCATGGCCGAGTCCAAGCTGACTGTAGAGAGCTCCTAGGTTGAATAGAACAGCTGCTTTCTCCAGATGGATGTTATCCTGGCTGGCTTCTAGCTCCGGCTTAAAGGCATCTTTCCACGAAAAGGAACATTTGACACTGAAGAGAGGAAATCGATTCTGGACCAGGCATAATAACCTGTAGTAGTCCAGAAGCGAGTGACAGCGCTCTCGCGTGAGAGGTTTGGGATCTTCATCTTTGTAAGATGCACAGTCAGAGCGAAGAGACATTAACTGTGATAGGTCATCGTTGAGAACGTCAGGGTCCTCTCGATGACCCAGCACGATGTGGCTTCGAAGTCTTCTCATGGGATTCTTCTCAACATACAGCTTCTCCTTGACAATAAGACTCATTGCTGCAAACATCAGAGTAGACCTTGAATCAGAAAGCATCAAACTTGAATCTTGGAATCAAAATAGACACTGAACCAGAAAACATCAAACTTGTTACAAAAAAAACCTCACCTTTGCTTTCAGATCTTGAAGAGAAGCTTGGAGACGAAGGGACGACCAAGGGATTGTGACTTTGTGAGACTCCTTGGAAAAATACTGTTGTGACCTTTCAACGCTACCATTAAAGCAAGCGTCTTTGTTAAATGTTCTACTTTCATTAAATCGCTTTTTTTCTTTTCACTTGCTATTTACGATTTTTTTTTGGTTGTCTTTCTAATACAAGGAAATCTGTAAAAATATTACCAAGAGACTAGGTGCATTTTGAAAACTAATATTTTCATCAACATTTTAAAAACTGACATTTTCACCTGAATTTATCATTGGGTAAATATTTATAGAGGAAAAAAATCAAACTTTCTACGGATTTTGTATTCACAATTTATAAAAAGCTAACAACTTTACTTTTTCTCATGTATGTTATGTGTACACTAAATTATCTGTTATTACACTACTTATACTTTATTTTTATAGTGAACTCAGAATATATATCTTTAACCCAAAAAAACCGGGAATCTATATATATATAAATTCAAGTAAATGAATCTCATCCCCTAGTAAGTGAAGTGCTTATTTGATTGTTTACACTGCTGCCTGAGGCAGAGGCTGAGGATAAGATGTAAGTTTTAAAAACAGAAAAATAAATATAATACTGAAAGTAAACTTACTTTATTAATAACGACAGAGAAGGGAAAATCTCGGGAGGATATGGCCATGTCCTGCATTCTGACCTCCATATTTTTGTGGAGCCCATGTAAAATCAATATCTCCGCCTTTTATTACTGTTACATGATCACTATGAGACTATTTACATGCTAAATTAGTAATTACTCTTTAAATTTTTAAATGTTGATAAAAAAAAATAAAAACCCTTATTTACTTCAGATTCTCACTACATTCACTTAATATTGAGTATGAGGTTGTACTGAATTCATATCAAAACAGTAAATCGTCTTGCGAAAAAAAAATTAGTGTCAATTTTCTTTGTCATCATCATTTGTTGTTCACATGGCCCTCCTCCGTCCCACAAAAAGGGTGGTTTTCGTTTGATGGGAAATAACACCTTCGAGCTCTAGTCTCTAGACTACTACTTTTAGATGGGGTCCACATTTAATAACCTTTTTGAATTAACTAGCCTGTTTATATGCAAGGCTTATTGACAAATAAAAATGTCCTTTTTGAATTAACCTGTTTATATGAAAGGTTTATTGACAAATAAAAATGTTCATTTGCATTAAACTGATAATCATAACTAAGCAAATCACTAATCAGTTTTCTAAAAATCCACCGTAGCGAAATTTTCGACGTGCAAATAAATTAATATTACTGTTGATGATTGATGCCAAAAGTTTTTCCTTTTTGTTAAAAGTATACTAAAGGTTACATGTGGTTACCTTTTCTTTTGACTAACTAACCAAGGGTCAACCGTGGTTACTTTTTACTTTGTTTTCAAACCCTTGGTTAGTAACTCATGTTAGTAATTTATTGCTTCGGATTATCTGGCAATCGAACGCACTAGAGTCGTTAACTTTTAGATCTATGCTGCTAATCATTTTAGATCTAAATGATACTCCCTTCATTTTTTTAAGATGAATTTTCTAGACATTATTTATTGTTTCACAAAGATAAATTTTCTATCTTTTTGATACACTTTTTCAGTTTTCAAGAAACAATAATTGTGTTTATTAGATTTTTATTGGTTTAAAATCATAAAAAGTTGTTTTATTGCAAAAATCTATACACTAATGATTGAAAATCAGCTTTTTTTTAATATGTGTGAAATGTTTAGAAAATTTATAAAAAAAAAACGGAGGGAGTAGTATAATTGATAAGCATAAAATTATGGCTGGTATTGGCAACGAACAAAACCAGATTTGTACTTTTTTTTGTTTGTCTGCTGTAAACGAAATCTTTTGATAATGAGACCAATAGTTAAACTCGTATAATTGTCGCCTCAAAAACTACTAACTAGTGTATGAATCTATAAAAACGCAAGCATAATAAAGCTAGAATAAACAACCTGTAATAGTAGTAATTATAAGAATTTTCACTACTAAAGTTATAACGAATCTTTTTATATAACATAAAAAACAAATGGCAAACAATGCTCTAAACATTTAATTTGGCGTGCCGATCAAGTTTTTTGTTTGTTTGTGTGGGACCCAACAGCAGATATCCTCCTACCCGAAGAATAATATCTGACCCAAAAAGAATTTTTTAAAAACCAAGTCTTCGCATATTTGTAAAGTTATCAAACTGATCAGCTATTATTTATATATAATTACGATTTAGGATCACCTGACTTGATATAAAAGTATAAAACGTGCATGCCTAAATATTAAATTTAATGCTAGAATGCAACCTTGTTACAGTATGTACAATATGTTTCTTTAAATAACGATTTTCGCTTCGGACCAATACGATTACGAGGTTGGAAATCCGACGTCCGATACGATGTGAATTTCAGATCGGATACTCATACCTTTTCATTATTAATTAAATAAAATAATATCATGGAGTAAACTACTAAAATATTTGGTTGGGACCAATACGAGGTTCGTAATTGTTATAAGAAAACGTCCAAAAGGGGGATCTGAGGAGATTCATGGACAATGTGTGGCCCAAAAGACCCCACAAGATCACACCTACATTATCAACTTGAAAATTCTTTTTTTGGATCTAAGGGCAAGTGCAGCGGACAGTTTGTCACAGGTTCTTTAACCCAAAAGAAAAGAAAAATTGAAAATAATTACTTATGTGGCGAGTCCAAAGCCCAGATACGTCTCTCCCGGCAGAGACTGTGGAGACGGTTCTACTCTCTACGTGTCGTGACGACAAAGCTCGCGATAATTTTTTTTGACGAGATTTTTTTTTTCTTTCTTCGTCTTCGTCTTCTCCAGTTCTCCTCATCAATCAATCCAGCTTTTTTCGTCTTCTTCTCTTGGTTACTCCGTTAATCTGCCACAATCAATCCATTCCGGCGAGGCAGTCTCTCCGACGGCGAGATCGAGCGCGGAAGAGTTAGAGCGAAGAGAAAAAACAGAGTCTCCTCTGGATCCACGGCCCAATCAAATCGGCAAGGTTCTGGAGTCGAGATCGATGTTCGAGAGAGCCTGGAAGTTACATGCATGATGTCGGACTCCAGTGAGAAATTTGATTTTGATATTCTCTCTCGGCTGTTTCTATTGATTGGTTTTCGCTTTTGATTTTCTCAATCTTGGGTTTTGTCAAAAAACCATATTGATTTGTTTGCTGTAAATCTCTCCTTAACTTATAAGTGAGTTGTTGTCATGGTGATATTTTAATCCGGATTTGTATGATATTGTGGAAAAATCTGAACTTTGTACAAATTATTAGTCTTCTTCAAGTTCTGCTCTATCATCAAATTGAGAGGCTTTCTCTTACTGTACTCTGATTTGTGTCTTTACGTGTGTTGTTACATCGATGCGTGTTCCAGCTACAAGCATGGGATGATCTACAGAGGCTACGACCACTTTGTAAGTCATTTGCTATCATCTTGATCTGAGTTCTGTTGAAAAACTGCTTTTTAACAGATTTTTGTTATCTTGGTTTATATGGTTTCAGGCAAGAATATGGGATATGCGTAAACTACAGCGAGGAGTTTCTCTTAGAGATTGTTCATAGCCATGATTTCAATCGGCATTTGATGCCGTTCAAAGCTGAATAGGATTAGGATTTTAAGGTTTTTATTAGTTTTGCTTTTGTGAGGTTTCCTCTTTCGTCGATTACTCTTTTTGATAGCAATTTGTGGTTTCTTTGTTCATCTGCAGGATGCGTCTGAGTCGCTGATTGTGGTTGGTCGTTACATTAGTGAAAACTACAACGGAGCTGCTCTTCATCTGATAGATTTCGTTGATTCAAGCAATGGATAATTGGTTGCAGAGGTTATGGATCCGAACATAACAACTCGTTGTAGCGATGATGAAGATGAAGACGACGACATGTTTAGCAGTAGAGGGAAGAACGTTAAAGTGAACAAAGTCTCAAGTTAAGACGACGAAGTCTACTCGGAAGACAGAAACTTAAAGATGAAGTAAAAAAGGTTTCATGTTTTAAAGAACCCCCAGTGAGTTCTCCATTGTGGAGGCTAAATTCTTACCAAAACTCTACACTTAAAAAGTTAATATTTTTATTACAAAATAAGTTTAAAGAGCTCCGTATGGAGCTCTCCATTGCACATGCTCAGTATGTGTTTCCCATTAATGTTACTGTTTGTCTTATCTCTTGGACAGTTGGACTACAATAGTTCAGCATTATATTTATCAACGTTTTTATTAAAAAAACTTATGATACTATCAAACACGTAAAAATCTATACGTTTTGTTCAAAACAAAAAATGTATGAAACATGTTTTTTCCGATTAGTAAAAAGCTTATGTTCTAATCCAATCGCTGATAAAACTATTTGCATCGTTTTATAAGAAATTTTAAGGAGGGGAACGAACGGAACACAGCCATGCCATACCTGGCGCGTGACCCACTAACTCTGTACATATAGTATTAGATTTATCGACTAGTCAGTTCATATTTATTCAGACAAATATATAATTTTACCATTTACCTTGAAATGGCCAAATTTAAACAAATTAATATTCGATCTACTACTGACGAAGAAGTTTTGGTCAAGAGGTGAAATATAGATTAGAATTATCTAAACTAGACTGAAGAATTAAGTAAAATGCTATGATCATGCGAAGATCGATCATATGGCGATGGCGAAAACCTAGATATAGCAGGCGAATTCTACAAGATTCCACGTAATAAACCAAAAACTCTTAGTCCTAGTAGATCACTTTATAGATTAAATAAATACGTGTTTACGTAAGTTGCTTATCCTCTAGATTTTGATCCAACGTAAAAGTAATCAATAGTATCTTATTTTCCCTTGTAATTACTACTTACTAGTTATGTTTACTACAATTATTTAGGAAACTTGTGGGAAGGTCCCTTAACTGTTCATAGGCCGATAATTTAACTATGACCACATTTCCCATTTTTGTAGTCCCCATAAATCGTCTTATTTTGTCTTCTTCGATGTTGCACTTTAAAAAGTTTTAAATGAAACGAGGATTTGTAAGTATTTCATTTATTTGTCTAGATTAATCTTTTCAAAAGTCCTTTCGAATATATCATGGAAATGCACATCTTTAGAAACACGTGGGTATATAAATTTTCCTTATAGTTTGTTTTTTATGGTTTCCTAATTAAAGAACTACTACTATATATGGTTAATCGTTGTACCATAGCTTTTTAAAGGAAAATTCAGATATGTAGAACTATCGTTGGTGAATGTGGTACTATTAAACAATAAGCAAGCATACAATCATGCCAACGGTTCTTGGTTAAAAGTAATCGTTAGTTGTTTTCATCTCGAGACAAATCTTTTCCAATTTTCCTTAATATCTATAAAGATTAGTAAACTGATTTTATATTTAGTTGCGTTTTTAGATAACTAACCGTATTTTATTTTATTTTTTTCGTTCTGAAGGAAAGAACTTATACTTTTGCATTCATCTATTTTGTGATACATTAAAAATGGTTATTTATATACGTTTTAAACGATTTTGATATCTTTCTTCCTAGATAAATTATTGAGTTTACTACGATTTAAAACTTTGGTGGTTTTGTAAGAACATTTAGGATCTCAACTCTTTAATTTTATGGCACTGAGTAAAATGAACCTTTCTTTTTTGGGTCAACAACTACATGCAAAAACACTTTTAACTGTTCAAAAAAGTTTGTTACTCCGGTTGCGGCACTGTCGGTGTGGAGTATTTAATTTTGAAAAATACCAATATTTCGAAGTTTCAATGAATACAAACATATAGCCGGTTGCGGCACTGTCGGTGTGGATTAACATGAAACTCAATATAAATTGCAAGTTTGTCTGTGATTATTATAGTTTGTCGGTGTGCAATTTGTAAATTTGTCGGACGGTCAGAATCCAAAAGAAATCGAAATCAACACATGTCACTCTAAAATATCCGGTAAAGGTGTTATTGCAGTGGATATCTAAAACTATGGTGATGATTGGTTCTCCCGCTACCACCCGCAAACGCAGCGTTTGCGGTTCGTAGCGGTTCTTAGCGTTTTATAACAATCACGACAACCGCTTTCAACCGCTCTATACCACTCTGTACCGCTCTATATCGCTGAAAATCAAAAGCTCCTTTCCGCAAGCGTTTGCGGTTGCGGGCGGTTGCGGTTTGAAAAAAAAAAAAAAAAAACATAATATCTCCAAATTTGGAATAAGGGTATATTTTTTTGAAAAATACCATAATTATGTTTAAAAATTTCGAAAATACCCTAAATTTTTTCTGTTTTGAAAAATACACTTTTAAAATGTAAAAAGTATGTTTTGACGTGATTTAAACAAAAAAATAATAAATAATTACAAATTATAAACGAAAATTTAAAAAAATAATAAACTAATAAGTTTTTTTTCAAATAAATATAGTATATGTTAAACTGAAACAAATTTTAATATTTTGGATCTTTATATAAACAACTTAACCTCATACACATTCAAACCAAATGAAACTTTAAATAAATTAAAACTTTACATATATTTAAAGTTTATAAATTATTAAAAATTTAAAAGTGGAGAAATATATCTTTCATTTTTAATGTTTATCTTTTGAAAAATTTAAATATTTTTGAAACTTTGCATAAACAACTTTAATCTCACCCCATTTAAACTTTATATAAACAATCTTATATTTTTATTAAATTGTTTAAAAAAAACTAAACAGGTAATTAGGATGTTAAAATGATACAAAATTATTATCAAATATTAATATTTTATATTTCTTATTTGAATTTCGTTTTTATTAAATTAGGAATAATCATTTTACATATAAAAAGTGTATTTTTCAAAACCAAAAAAAAGGGTAGTTTTCAAATTAAAAATTCATCAAAAAATATATTTCAAAAAAAAAATTATTAATATGGTTATAAATGTTTTGAATAATTATATATTATTTTTATTTTAGTAACTTTTGGTTAAACCGCTCTTGCACCCGCTGGCTAACCAGTCAAAAATATCCCGCAAACGCAACCGCTATGAATTGCTATACCAGTCGTACAAACAGCTTTTAATCGCAAACTCCCGCTTCCGCAAACTCCCGCAGCCGCAAACTCCCGCAACCGCAACCGCAGCGGTTAAACCAGTCAGATCCTATAACGCAAAATGTGAAGCGCAATAAATATGTAGGGGCTTGAATGAAATTATCTAGATATAGCTGGATATAAAAATACAAGGCGAATGAAAGTTATCTATATTTCCGTAACGGAAGGCATGGGTATGTAACAATGTATCCATTTCGTCTCTCTAATCTCTCTCTCTCTCTCTCTCTCTCTAGGGATTGTATACTCTTGAGAAGTCATGATTATTATTATTAAAATATTTGGTTGGGACCAATACGAGGTTGGTAACTGTTTATAGGAAAACGTCCAAAAGGAGGATCTGAGAATCATCCATGAAAAATGTGTGTGGCCCAAAAGACCCCACAAGATCACACCAGAAATATATTCAAATGTGATCCCATTAATGTTACTGTTTGTCCTTTCTCTTTGAATTTTTGTTTTTTTTTTTTGCTTTGATTACAATAGTTGAGCATTATTTTTATCAACGTGTTTTTTTAATTAAAAACTTATACTTGTAGTTAATTATACACTCAGATCAAACTATACCAACGGTAAAAAATATAAACATGGGTGGTGCTGAATTTGTTTCACTTTTCTCAATAATAGGGGAAACAAGATTCAGATTTTCGGAGCAACAATACAAGTTTGTTTCACCTGAGAATCAAAAACAAGACAATCAAAGACCTGATTCAAGAATAAAGCTTTTAAGGCAAAAAACTTATCATGAGTCCTCTACACAACCAAGACCTATTGTCTCAAAACAAGCTGAGATACTCGACGAACCTGCCATTAAACCCGACTCTAAAGTTTCTTTCGCATTGTGTGAAGTTGGTTACGTAGCAATTAGTATACCTCTTTTGGAATGGTGGCAGAGAAGAGAAGAGATTGTCTTTTTGACGAGGCAAACAATCAATGATCTGTTGGACAACTCTCCTGAAACCTAAACAACTTAAGCGCCATCAAACGAGACGTTATGTTAGACTTATTCTCTATATGATCCAAAAGCCTCCCCGGAGTTGCAATTAGTATCTGCACACAACAAAGTGTGGGAACAAAAGAAGATTAGAGATTTAACACAAACACTTCTTGCAAAAATCATGAGGGATCTGGTCAAGACCTGGCATGGATCGGATTCTAGTCGTTGCTGATCAAGTTTGTAGCGTGTGCCTCCAATCAGAGTCTGAACACCGATCCCTTCGTGGTATTTAAGCAAAGCCTTGCCTTCTGCAGCGATCTGGCTTGCAAGCTCTCTTGTAGGACAGAGGATAAGAGCGAATATCGGAGAAACTCTGTGACCAACATCACTGCTTCTCATAGCTTTCACAACTGTTTCAATAGCAGGAAGCTGATTTTTTTTTCAATTTTAACAGCGTTATCTACAGAATCAAACAAATGCTAATCACAATCTTATTGGAGGCAAAGGATTGTGAAATACCAAAAACGCCATGCTCTTCCCTGTCCCGGTTTTGGCTTTCACTAACGCATCTTTACCTAAGATTACATTAAAGAAGAATCCTGTTGTCAAAATGCTAAATCCTAAGCAGAGTTAAGGAAGCAAACAAACAAGAAGAAGAAATAGATTACCGTCAAGGCACACTCAGAGAGAGTAGCATCTTGTACTCTAGTCATCTTAACAATGCCAGAAGCAGAAAGAGCTTTTAGAGTCAAAGGAGATAAACAAGACTCATCAAAATCTGCAACACACACAACAAAAAGCTCATCAAGATCAAAACTTTGACAGATAAAAAAAGCCTTACCTTTTTCCACTGTAAATCGAATCACGAGGCTCTCTGTTCTCTTCCATTACATTTTCCACTGATTTTTCTTCTACTAAGATCTTCTCTAACCACATTGATATCCAGAGGAGGATAAAGCTCTTCATCGGTGACAATACGGTTCGCTCGTTTCGTCAATTTGATATCATGGTTTCCTAACGAAGCACTGCTTCCTGTTCTCCTCAAATCAATCCAACCTTTCATCTTCCCATTATCGTTTTCGTCATCGCAATCATTCTTCCTAAACTTCCTCTGACTCTGACCAAACAAACCTTTGTTCCTTATAACTCCATCGACATTCCTCGAGCTCTCAACTTTCTCCTTCTTGCCAGCAGATTTAGTAGAAAAAGGACTCAAAGTATCCAACTTTTTTAGCATCAAAGCCATCATCGTCTCCTTCATCACAAGAACTCTGGTTTCTCTTAAACCTACCTCTACTCATACTGGAAAAGCCTCTGCTTCTACGACTACCAATTGAAACACTACTCCCAGAAACCATTCTCCTCACATCAATTGGCGAATTTGAAGAATCAATCGAATTCGAATCCGAATCCGAATCCGAATCCGAACCTGACCGTGAATTTTCAATCAATGGATTCAATTTACAGTTATTATTTAATGAGAGAATAATAAAGAAACTTGTCTACAAAACAAAACATAATCATCACAAGAAACAAAACCGGTGACCAACAAAACCAAATTTTATTATCCCCAAAAGTCGATTGAATTGAACCGGAGATCAAATTGAAACCTTGATAAACCATATAAGGTTTGGTTAGCATTGGTTTGGTTTGGGTTGGGTCGATTTGGATTCGGGTTGGTTATTTTTCCCCTAGCCGCCTACCTCTCTCTCGCCCTTGATCAATTGGGAATCCTCTCGAGTCGGATCAAAATCTTCGATTAAACTCTCATCCAACGCTTCTTCTTCCATTTCGATTCTAAAAAGTAAGTTGCTCGGAACTTTTGTTCAACCTAGATCATAATTAAGTAGACCGAAATCTATCTAGCCGAATGTAGATCTGTATTGGTAATCTTGCGAGTTTTTTTTTTTTAAAGGACAAAAAAATTGACGTGTATTGTGATTTACTCTTGGATGTAATTTGATCATATCATTCAACACCGAATTAGGGTTTGTACTAATTCACTTTGTTTCTTCACGACTGCAGAAGTTTTTTTAATTCGTGTTCCGTCTCTAATGGGTGGGAAAGATTCAATCAGCAATCTGCCGGATGAGGTCCTGGGCAAAATCCTGTCTCTGCTTCCGACAAAGCTTGTCGTCTCCACATGGGTTCTGTCCAAGAGGTGGAGGAATGTGTTCCCTCTGGTAGACACGTTTGATCATCGACCAACAACAACTCCTGGAGGCCCTAGCTTCGTTTCTTTCATTTCCAAGCATATTTTCCTCAAGCCTTCAACTCACATCAAGAAATTCTCTCTGACTTGTCAACCTGGCGAACATTCCAACTGTTTGATCCAAACTGTGTTGGAACGCGGCTGCTTGGAGCTACACGTGCAGTGCAATCTCACCCATTCTCTGGGTATCATTGTCTTTGAGAGAAACACATTGGTTAAGCTCACACTATCCGACGGACTTCACCTGTGTAATCATAAACAGAATTTTGATGTTCGTGTTGATCTCGACCGGGCTCCGTATTTCCCCTCGCTCAGATCGCTTTCTCTCGGTGCAGTCTCGGTAGGTGCCGATCTGTTCAAGCTGCTGATTTGGCACTGCCCTGTCCTGGAAGAGTTATTCATACGTGATGATGATGCTGACCTGTCAACTTGGCAAGGCTTCGTATCAAGTGAATCCCTCAAGCGGCTTGTCGTTTCTGTTGTCAACCTTCCCAATGACGACGTTTGGCTTTTCGCACCCGCTCTTGTCTTCCTTGACTATTCTTCTTGTGTCCCTTGTTACTTCGGTGAAGTGGTTTTGGATTCGCTTGTCGAAGCTAGGCTGGACGTTCGGTTTTGGGAGTCACCTACTGATGATGATGATGACGATGATGATGATGATGATGTGTGTGGTTATTTTGATGGTGATGTTACGAACCTCGTTGCGGGGATAAGCAACATAACGACCCTTCACTTGTCTCCTAACTCTCTTGAGGTCAGTTTCGTGCTCTACTTCTTCTTGTATTTAATTTTTCAGAGTAGCCATGAGAGAATCAATCAATCTATTGGTCTTAAAACCAGGTGTTTCACTGGTGTTGTAAAACCATGCCGGTATTCAACAACCTCCTCCGTCTGTCTATTGAGAGTGACAAGGAAAAAGGGTGGCAAATAGTGCCTCTTCTGCTTAACAAGTCTCCAAACTTACAAACCTTGGTCATCAAGGTATTAGTTTCCCTTTGGCAAACTAATTAACATAGCTTTTTAATTTGTTTGTTGCCATTATTACTTATTTTGTTAATATGCTTTCAGGGTCTTGTGCACAAGGTTACAAATGGATGTGGGGACGTGTGCCCTTGCAACCCTAGTAAAAGGAGGAAGAAGAGGAAGAGGATGATGAAGGAAGAGGAAAAGGAAGTGGAAGAGGATGAGGATGAGGATGATACGTCTTGCTGTTTATGGACCTGCCAAGTGAAGTTTCTTGAGATTTCAGGGTATAGAGGAACGCGGAGAGAACATAAACAGATGAGACATTTCTTGGGGAAATTGAAATATCTTGAGACTGTCAATGTTGGTCTTCATCAAGAAGTGAAGAGTCTTAGCTACTTGCGAGTCACCAGCGATCTAAAGAAGCTTCGCAGTGTTTCGCCGACGTCTCAGATTCACTTCTTGTGATGTCTCTCCTTCCTCCTTTTGTCTTTTTGTCTTTCAGCTGTTTTTGACCTAATCCCTTCTGTCTTGCTTGGAAGATACGTCCATCTTTTTAACTGTAATAATCTTTGGCAAAATACACAGCTTTGGGAGAGTCTTTGTCCCAATACACAATTTGGAGAGATTTTTGTCCCACTACACATTTTGCCAACTTATAATCCCTTTTTACCCTTAAAATTGATTAAAGTAATTAACCCTTTAATTGAGATATTTTTAATTAAACATAAAAGTGAAAATATTTCCTTTCTTCCCCGACATCTCTCCTCTTTTCTTCTTCCCGACATTTCTTTTCTTCTGCGACATTCTTCTTCTCCGCTCTTCTCCGTCACATAATCATCTCTTTTCTCTCCTCTCTTCTCCGTCACATAATCCTCCGTCGCCTCTTCCGTTGTTGTCTGTTCTTCTCCTTCAAACTACTCCTCTGTGTTTTCCTCTTCTCCGCCAAATAATTTCAATTGCGTCGTGGGAGAAGGTTGGAGAAGAAAAAGGAAACAAAATATTCAAAAAAATATTTGTTAATATTCTCTAAGATTTCCGGCAGAAGACGATTTCTACATTTGGTAGAAGACTGATTTCTCGAAGAACACGACCTCTACCAACATGGTAGAAAAGTGGTTTTTAGTAGAAACTGAACTCTACGGATGGTAAGAGATAATGTGTGTAACAGAATACGAAATCTACGCCTGCGTAGAAGGCTGTGTTTCTCGTAGACAACAAATTCTAGAACATGTAGAAAACTTTGTTTTTGGTAGAACATATCTTCTACCAAATTTACAAAATCGCAGAACATAGAGTAACAGGTAGAAGTGATATGCTACTAATAGTAGAGGTATATATAGATTATAGAACTCGTGTTCTACAAGTGGAAGATGTGTGTATAAATGGTAGATATCGAATTCTATCTCCAGTAGATGTAATAGAAACGTGTAGGATACATATTCTACTTTGAATTTCAGAGCTGGTAGAAGAAAACTTCAATATATTTTTTAAAAATCATATTTGTGAAAAAAAATTGTGAAAAAATTATAACAAGTCTGAAGATCATTTATCTGATTTTTAGAAATATTTTGGATTTCTTACATAAACTATTTCATATTTTTAAATATATAAAGGGTATTAATGGCAAAAATAGGTAAAAACATGAAAATGTGTATATGGACAAACCTTCCCTCTTTTCTGTGTATAATCACAAATCTCCCAAGATTAACAAAATTAAGCTTTTGTAAGAAATCACCTCATTTTTTTTTTCAATTCAATTCATTGATTACATAGTAGAAAAGAATGAAGAGATGCTGTGTTCTTCTTGTGTGCCTCTCAAAGCCACTCTATTGCAAAAAGAAAAAAACATTGACCAACATCGAATGAGCCAATCTTTTCTGCAACTTCAGTGAATGTCAATGGATATTTTCTTAAAGGAGATATACAACAAACACTATTAAAGGAGATATACAACAAGACTCATCAAATCTGCAACACAAAACACAAAGCTCATCATCAAGAACAAAACTTAAACTAGTTTGTCTGTACTGTATCATAACGGTAATTTGAAATTTGTTCCAACAAAAATCTCAGAAATATAAACTTTCTCTTCTCTTTGGTTTCTCTAATTAAGAAATGCCAGTACGATCAAGCATATCAATCAAGGTCATAGCATCTTCAATCTCAATAGGAAGATGAGTCGCAACAATCACAATCACAGTCATAGGCATCAGCTTCCTATGCTCTGCAATAACAATCACGGTCTCAAGCAGCCTCACACCTTCATCATCCAACAGCCAAATCGGTGTATCGATAGCGAAAAGCCTCCCCAAGTTGCAACCTTTTCCTCTGTCCCATCGAAAGCATTCTCGACTTCTCCTTCACCAATCTCCCTAAACCCAATCAGCTTCCCGTTTCCCTCAAACCCATCCAACCTTTCGTCTTCCCATTATCGCCTTCCTTTTCGTCATCGGTATCATTCTTCCTCAACTTCCTCTGACTCGAGCTACCAAAACAGACCTTTGTTCCTAACATAACTCGAGCTCTTCAAAGCATCTAACTTTTTTGCATCAAAGCCATCATCACAAGAAATCTCTCATTTCTCTCAAACCTACCTCTACCTTGGATTATGAAACACGATAATCTTCTAGCATGAATTGACAGTTGGCGAATTAGAAGACGAATCAATCGAATTCGGACCTGGCGATTTCTAAACCGGCCCACAAAACCGATCAGCCAATGATTCGATATGTTCTCTCGGGCTCATCGGACCGTGACTCTGGCTCGATTTCCCTCGCCGTTTTCTCGCCGGAATCTGAATTAATTTCTGACCGGACCCGAGCCTCGTAAAATTCGATTGACCTGTCAAGCTAAATATATCCGGTTCGATTTTTCATGTAAATTCGGTATGTAATTAAACCGGAGTAAAGCCAAATCAAATCTCAATATTCGTTATCACGTATCAATATCATGAATCGTAAATATGCAATTGAAACCGGTAAATCCAGAGAAACAAAATAAACCGTCAAAGTTTCGATTACATATGATCATATGATAGTCTCTAGCACAAGACAGAAAGACCATCCAAAAGTCTCACAGAGTTCAGTGGAAAAGAAAAGGATCCAAGAGCAAGAGGTACAAGTCAAGCCAATTGTGATAACTTGGCCATTACAGCCATTTCCTTCACTCGCTGGAGGATGACTTGACAGCTGTAGAAATCCTCGGCATGAAAGGCCAACACCAGCTCATCAAGTAGAGCCTTGAGGGTCATATCCTTGACAGAATTTTGACTGTAGCATTTTCTTTCTCTCTTCAGTGCAGCAAGGGAGGAGATCGCACGGTGAATTTCTTTCAGGCCTGCTTCAGTTACCAACGACAAGAGGCTGCTCAGATCACTACCACTGATCTTGGACTCAAAGTCCGCCATTGCCTCATAGAAAACCTTGAAAGAAGCACCAACCTTCATCTCTTGTTCTGTCTTCAAAGTAATCATTTGAGCAATCAGTTGATCCAATACATCTTCGCAGGAATTCTCTTTCCCCTCCATAGCCTTTCTGAATTCCTCCTTCACCTTCTCCACTTGCTTCACAAACCAAGCGCCATCATTCTTGTCTACATCCATTTGAGCAGATATAACATTTTCGATCTGTGACAGCTTTTCAGCGAAACCACCACCTAATGCTGTGACAGATGCTGCTGATGGAGTGGGATTTTCTGCTGCAAACGCTGTGGCGATGATGGATTTTCTCTGTGCCTCAGTATCAGTTTTCCTGAGCTTCTTTGCCTTGTGATCTCCACCAAAAGCCTCATCCTCGTTAAGCCCCTCCAATTTTTTAAGCAGCTCAAGCTGTTTTCCCAAATCTTCCTCTTCACCACTAGCACATCTCCTGATTTCATCATCCACCATCTCAGTGTACCTCGCAAAACTCATAGCATGCTTGTCTGGAAACTCTTTGCCAAACATCTTCTCGCTGCTGGCTTCCAATAGCTCTCTCAATAGCTCAATAACAGAGAAAGACGGAATCTCAGGCAGCTTTCTCTCACACAAGTTCTTCTTGAACCTATCATCATAACTTGCTAGAAAGCCAGTAACTCTTTCAATTAAACTGCTAGCTTCTTCTTGGAGAATAGGATGTTCCTTGTCTGCAGATTTCACAGCCCTTGTTAAACGACTCATTGCCTCACTAAGCCTTGCTGGTCTGAAATTAGTGTCTTCCACCTCATGCCAAAGGCAAGCTTCAGCATGGAAAATCGCTGCCTTGAGCTCTGCATATGAACTCCAGCTTTTCTCAAAGGAGTCACTGAGAGGAGCAGCATTGAGTGCCTCGAGAACCTCAGCATAGTACAAAGACACCTGCAAACAACAAGTTCCAACACACAAATCACATCACATATCACAAAAAAATTTACGATTTACAAAGGAGGAGAGAGAAGAAGATTCACAAACCTGGGAGCAAAGTTTTGCTTTAACAGCATCGATGCTTGTAGCTGCCTTCTCCAGAAAGTTGAGAGAGATGCACTCTTGGGCCTGAGCAAGCATGAACACCTCCAACATACCAGCAACTGTGCATTCCTCCACCAAGACTTTCAGGGACTCGTTTTTCCTCAGATATGAGAAAGCAGTTGCTGCGGCCAAAAACTCCATGGATGCCTCCCTACGACCATCAATGGTGTTGTCATCGACGCTAAGCCCCATGGCATGGCTTATAGCTCCAATATTGTACAAGACAACAGCTTTTTCCATGTGGATGTTGAAGGAAGTCTTACAGAAATCTGGAAAATGACTCTCCAAAAGGCAGAGAGACTTGTAGTAGACCAGGAGAAACTGACGATGGGTTTGATTTGGAGCACCAACCTTCCTCTCGAAGCAGCTGACCCGAAGCTTTCTCAGTACATTGAGATCATCACTCAGATTTTCCAAATCATGGCCCTGAGACTTAGATATGTAGCTTCTCCTTGATCATCTACCATGAGGTCAACAGGACCAATTTGTTTCTTCTCCTTGATCATCGGAAAGCTCATAGCTGAATCTGACCTAAGAGTAGAGAGATTTGAGGATGGAAGCAAATGCGACGGTGAGCACAAGTCGAATCCAAGACTCAGTCCAAAACCTGATTTAGGGTTCACTGTAGCTCGGTTTACTCAAATCAACTTAAACCAAATTTCAATTAGCTTTGGTTCACGTGAAACCAATCAATCCTATTCCTACCCCATGATCTTTTAACCGAGTACCGAAATTCGATTTAAATAGAAGTACTCATTCCGATCCCCGGTTTAGGAGTCAAATACACACCAATTTAAATAAATAGAAGTTGGATTCGGTTTAGGAATCTTAAACCATACGAAAATCGAATTAAACGCATTTAAACGTTTGAAACACATAACAAACCTATCTAAACGCATTTCGTTATTTCTCAAAGCACTATCTAAACGCATTTCAATTAGCTTTAGTTCACGTGAAACCAATCAATCCTACCCCTTGATCTTTATTTCTCAAAGCACTATCTAAACGCATTTCAATTAGCTTTAGTTCACGTGAAACCAATCAATCCTACCCCTTGATCTTTTAACCGAGTACCGAAATTCGATTCAAGTAGAAGTAGTCATTCAGATCCCCGGTTTAGGAGTCAAATACACACACGATTTAAAATTTTAAATAAATAGAAGTTGGACTCGGTTTAGGAATCTTAAACCATACGAAAATCAACTTAAACGCATCTAAACGTTTGAAACACATAACAAACCTATCTAAACGCATTTCGTTATTTCTCAAAACACTCGTCATCAAAGACGATTGGATCTACTAGGAAGCAGCCTCACCGTCATTCCGTAGCTTCCACGCCTTTCCCAAAAACCAAATTTTCACGCAAGTTTCAAAGCTTCATCATAAGTCACCGAACACTGATTAGTCACCATAAGCTTCTTCGAAAATGTAAAGACAGTAAGCATATCCTATCACTGACACGACAAAGAGATTAAACATTTCCTTTCACAGACACACAGTTTCGATAACACTATGTATATAAACCAGTCAGGATCGAAACGGCGTGTCTGTGAAAGGGAATACTTACGTTCTTCGCGTTTTAGGTCACAAGAGTCATCGGATCCAAGAACAAACACATCTCTTTTCCAGAAATAGTTTTTGGATCGATGGAAATTTTTTTTGGATCGATGGAAAAGGTTTACCTCTTATTGCTACGGCATAAGAAGGTTGCTCCCAAATAACAGAGTCTTTATATAGTGTTCACCTAAAAACCCTAATACTTAACACAAGAAATAATAACCTAATCGTCATTAAAAAAAAATATAATCCAAATAACAACTGAAAACCCAAACGTTAAAACAAAAGCCCATTAACTAACACTCAGATTAGTGAAGATCCGCAATAGAAATGAGAAATTAGTGTTGTAGCTGCTAGTTAAGAATTGGGTCCGGTTTATTTCTGGTTAAGGAATGGGAATATTGAATACTCTTGATAACTCAGAGTGTCTCCTCTGAGAAATTGTGAGAGATAGTGAGATCTAAGTTACGATCCTTAATTGCGACTTGATTTTATTAAAAACGCTCGTATGTATATATATAATAGTTTTGATTTGTTGTTGTTCTTAACACTTTTGTTAACACCGTCTTATATCAATGTGCTTTTTTCAAATGCAGACACTTTTGGACTTTACAAACATTAGTAGATTGGTCAAGACTAATACTTATAGATTGGTACCTTCACCGAACCATATGACTATTTTTTCTTTTCGTTATTTATCGAAACTCCATTGGAGGAACTTGGCCTCATAAACAAACAAGAAGCTTGGAAATTATCTAATTAGTAATTACAAAGCTTAAACATAGAAATAATGTCTATTTCTATTTCTATTAAGCTTAAATTTCTGTTTATATGTTTAAGCTTTGTAATTACTAATTAGATAATTTCCAAGCTTCTTGTTTGTTTATGAGGCCAAGTTCCTCCAATGGAGTTTCGATAAATAACGAAAAGAAAAAATAGTCGTATTTTGTGGTGTCATTGTATATACACTGTTACATGTTAGCATTTGAAAGTTTTGAATGGATTAGAAAGTCTTCATTCTTGATATAGCCATTTAACAACAAGTCATGAAAAACAAAAATATTCTTTCCATCTTATAAAAGATTTGAGTTTTTTCAATTTTTAACTTTGTTTGATGAAAATTAAGTTTCTTTTTTTTACTTAAAGAATCATAATAATAATATATAAGCTTCAAAATATATTTGGATGTTTAAAGGAATTGAGCTAGTATTGGTTCATAATCATGAGAAAGTGTATACATTTTTCTATGCATTTTTAAAAAAATATTGTTTCTAGTAAATATATTTCACAAAAGTAACACAGCATTTATTCATTGTGCAGAAGTATAGCATATTGTTTCTATTGGATTCATGTAATTTCTGGGTACACTACTTTGTGCAGTACTCTAAATTGGCTGACCTTTTGATTTACATAGAAAATCGTAGGACACTGTCCAGATGAAGTATCAAAGTATTTTGCTGCTAAATTCCCAAATCTACTTACGGAAATCTACGATATCATCAATCAAAAATGTAAATGTAAAGAGGAAAAAGAATTCAAAAGATTCTTCCAACTTACGGAGGGCATTATGTGAATTATTATGAGTTTATCTTAATTATTTTGAATCGTACATGTTTCTGATTATAGCAATTTAACATCTAGTTATGAAAGCAAAACATATGTTTTCAATCTCATATGAAATATTGATTTTTTCAATTTTTGTCTTTGTTTCATGAAAATCAAATTTCTTTTTTACTTTGTAATTTAGAATAACAATATGTAAACTTCAAAAAATATTGGATGTTTGGATAAATTGAGTTGGTATTAGTTCATAATCATGAGAAAGTGTACATCTTTTTTTAGCTTTTCTATTCAAAAACAAATATTGGTTCTAGTATAAAAGAATGAAGCAGCACACAGCTTTTATTCATGACAGGTAGAATTAACACCCAAAATAGTGTATTGTGTCTGTAAAATAATTTTCTAAACCAGGAATATGTCATAGAAAATAAAACTAATCCCCAACAAAAAATAAAAATAAAAAATACCTTATAATACTAATAAATGTCATTTTTGGTGCGTGTGTGTGTATGTATATAAAAGTCGTTTATTTTTATTTTTTGGCTTTCCCAATCACACTTCATTGATGTCCGTACACACCCAACACTCTTCTTCCTCCTCAACGGTCATATTTCTCCGACAACTTACAAACGGTCACTAAACCCCTAACTATTTCCCACCGTCCGATTCCGAAGATCCAACGGCTCAGAAACACCAGATTGCCTCGTGTACCACTTCACTCTGCCCAATCCCAAAAAACAATTACTGCAAAAAGAAAAGTGACAACTTCAATTCTCGAAGTCCCAAGAAGAAAACAAACTAAAAAAGTAGGTGAAGTATGGTATTAGTAGAAGAAGCTGTATCGTACCTCACTCTTGTAGAGTGTTAGTGAGAGAGAGAGAGAAACAAAAGTGAGCGAGTGAGAGAGAGAGAGAGAGAAACAGAGTGTGAGAGAGAGAGAGAGAGAGAAAAGGAACAAACTTTGATCAGTTTCAGTAATCTCAGAGTGAATTTCTGATCTGGGTTTTGTGGGTTTCTGGATGTTTTGAGGATTTTGGCAAACCGGAATGGAGAATCGGAATGGAGAACCGGGTTTCATCAATGGAACCCAGCAGCTTCGTGATCTTCTTCTTCAGCAACATCCTCTGTTCATGATGATGTGAATTCGTTGGTCGTCATTATCATCAAAAAGATCAGATTTTTGTTTTCGAAAAAAAGCTTGAGGAATCCGATGATTGTTTTATGGTAGATTGATTTGACAAAGATTTTTTTTTAGATTAGTTCGATTATTCTTTCATTCTTTTATTTGAATATAAGATTTCTTCGTTCTTTTTTGGGGAAAAGGGTATTCATTTCATTCAAATTTGCATATTAAGTCACACAAAAATTCATTCTTCATATAGGATTCACTTTGATTTCATAAAAATTCATTCTTTTCATAAAACAGAGGAAAAAAAAACCTTCTTTTTATTTTGATTCTTTATTCATCGGATTCCATTTTTGTGCAAACACACACACACACACTTAGATTATTTGGGTGGGTTAGAGATTTTGTAAGAGGATGTTGGCAGGTTGTTCAAGCTCTTCATTGTTGTCACCGACTCGAAGATTAAGGAGCGAAGCAGTAGCAGCAGCAACAACAGGAGCCGTAGCAGCACACTTTCCCATGAACACACAGAGACTGGACTTACCATGCGGTAGTAGCTTCACTCGCAAGGAAACTCCATCGAGTCGACCACTCGGAAGAAGCATCTCACTCGACAACAACAACACCAACAAACCAATCGAGCGAAGCAAGACCAAGACCGGTGCTTGCTCGCTTAAGCAGAACCTAAAGCTTCCACCTTTGGCAACAACCAGAGGAAACGCAGAAGGGTTCTCATGGAACAACGACAGAGGGAAGAAGGGTCTCAAGAGATTGGCAGCGGAGAAGGACGACGAGGAAGACGAGTCTTGTTTGAGCAGAGTGAAGAGGCAAAGAAGCGGTTTGGAAACCGGAGATGACCACAACAGAGGATTCTGGTTTGAGCATTTCACAACGCAGAATCCATCTCCAGCGTTACCGTTTTCTTTGACTTGCTCAACTGATGATGATGATGAGGAGGAAAAGGTTTGCTTTGCTCCTAGTGAAGTCATCTCTCAGCCGTTACCGACTAATCCAAACTGGGTTCACTCGGTTATCATCACCGAGTTAGCCGGTTTAGGCGATAAGGACATTGGTCCTGCAGCGGTTAAAGAAGCTTCAGGATCATCCACAAGCGCATCATCAGAGACTCATAGCTTAAGCCACAGAGTAACAACAGTAGCAGAGCCTACAAATGGTTCTTCAAGAAACCCCTATTCACAACACAGAGGCAACACAGAGGAAAGAGCAATCGAAAACAACAACAATCACAGGAACGATCTGCAGAGAGATTTCGAGCTTGTGAATCTGCTTACCGGATGCTTAGAAGCGATCAGAGCAAGAAACATAGCTGCGATCAACCACATCGTCGCGAGAACCGGCGATCTCGCATCTCCGAGAGGAAGAACACCGATGACTCGACTCGTATCTTACTACATCGAAGCGTTGGCGTTACGAGTCGCTCGCATGTGGCCTCACGTCTTCCACATCGCGCCTCCGCGCGAGTTCGAGAGAACGGTGGAAGACGAATCGGGAAACGCGTTGCGGTTCTTGAACCAGGTGACTCCGATTCCGAAATTCATCCATTTCACGGCCAACGAGATGCTGCTGAGAGCGTTCGAAGGGAAAGAGAGAGTGCACATAATCGATTTCGACATCAAGCAAGGCCTTCAATGGCCAAGCTTCTTCCAGAGCTTAGCTTCCAGATCCAATCCACCGACGCACGTACGGATCACCGGAATCGGAGAATCGAAATTGGAGCTCAACGAGACCGGAGATCGGCTCCACGGATTCGCGGAGGCGATGAATCTCCAATTCGAGTTTCATCCCGTCGTCGATCGGATCGAGGACGTGAGGCTGTGGATGCTCCACGTCAAGGAAGGAGAAGCGGTCGCTGTGAACTGCGTTTTGCAGATGCACAAGACGCTCTACGACGGGACCGGAGCTGCGATTAGGGATTTCGTTGGGTTGATCAGAAGCACGAACCCGATCGCGCTCGTGCTCGCGGAGCAGGAGGCCGATCACAGCTCGCCGCAGCTCGAGACGCGGGTTTGTAACTCGCTCAGGTACTATTCGGCGATTTTCGACGCGATTCACACGAATCTCGCGACGGATAGTTTGATTAGAGTCAAAATTGAGGAGATGCTGTTTGGGAGAGAGATTAGGAACATTGTGGCGTGCGAAGGGATTCATCGGCAGGAGAGGCATATGGGGTTTCGACATTGGAGGAGGATGCTGGAGCAATTAGGGTTTCGGAGCTTGGGAGTCTCGGAGAGAGAGGTTTTGCAGAGCAAAATGCTGCTTAGGATGTACGGATCTGGGAACGAGGGGTTCTTCAATGTCGAGAGGAGCGGTGAAAACGACGGCGGTGGAGTTACGTTACGGTGGTCGGAGCAGCCGCTTTACACGGTCTCGGCTTGGACTATCGGAGGGAGTTCTTCGTCTTTTACTCAACGTATTTAAGAAAAAGTTAATTTTATACATTTAGGGGTTTTAGAGAGTTTAGAAAAGGGGGGAAATGTTTTTTTTTAAGAAAAAATAGGGAAAATTTAATTTTATTCTTTCATTCTTTTTTCTTGGGGGGTTTGGAATTTTTTTATAAAGAAAATAGTTAAGGAATAGGAGAAATACTTTGTATTAGTTTGAAATTTTTTTACATGTAAACTGCATTAGAAGAAATCTTTTGTATTAGTTTGAAATTTTTCTATACCGTTTTTATCAATAAGAAAAGTGAAGTAATTTTATCTATTCTGAAACTACAAAGATTATTGATAATTTACTTTATTAATTCTGTAAGGAAAATCTCCTTTTAATATTGAAAACAATAAATGTAAGTTTGAGAAAGAAGAAACAGCCACCACTGTCACAGTGTGCTTGTTGAGGTCGGCCCATTTTGTATTGGCAAGTCTCATTTTCTTGAAACATTTAAAAGCAAAAGTATTAACTTTGTGTATCAATGTATTGTATCATTATCTTGCGTTATATATTGTGAAATTAATTAACAACATGACATAATATTCTCTCCTGGAAACACCTAACCGAATACATGAAATTTGCTTTTTGAGTTGGATGGCGAGGATCGAAGAAAATGTACTTGTCTGGTTCCTTACACGCGGTCGAAATTGGCAAACAAGTAGCCGAGGTTGGACCACCATCATAAGCCTTGGGACAACATGGGCTTGTTGTGTTCAATAGATTCGAACTAGACGGTTCACGTAGCTCCAACATGAAGTTGAAGTAATCAGAGTATAAAAAGGAAGTGTTGAAGAGTTTGTGATGCATATCAGAAAGACTTGCTCTAAGCTTGTCATTGTAAATGGTAATCGCAAGGTTTAAATCGTGGTCGCAGCTTCCACGTGGGATCGTTTTAACAATGATATTTGGGTAACAACCTAAAGGTTTAACGTTGTTGATGAAGAACCTACGTGCTCCTAACTTATGCAATCTCTGCAACAAAAATTAAAATATTTAGTAACACAAATATTTATCAACACTTCAAAAAATCTCCTCGGTTTTTGGATTATTGGGTTATTTGTTTGGTTCAAATAGATTTGATTTGGTTTATATGAGCTAAACATTCCTACATGAAACTAAAAGTTATATAAAGGCCAAGGAAAATCACATTTTGTTTTACCTTGATTTGTATCAAAAAATCATGAAGAAGTCTGTTTGCAAACTCATTAGCATTGTGTGTCTTCTTGTCATAGGAGAAAGCGTAATCGTTAACCCCAATAACGATCAAAAACAAAGATTTAGCCAAGTGGCTACTAAGCTCTGACTCCGTCTTGAAGTTTTTCTTCAGATTCTTCTCGATAGTTTTATTGAATAGATCGACTTGGACACTCATCGACAAACATCTTCCCTGTTCAGACAAAGAACCATACAAATTCATTAATAAATTTCCAGAAACGGATATTGCAAAATATATCTTTCTAGATATTGAAACATACCATTTTCTTTCCTGAATTAGGGAAAATCCCACAACTAGCAGAAGCATAGCTAATACCAGTTGACATACTGTTCTTCTGGTTTTTAGATAATCCCATGTAAGCAGGAGCCAGAGGAAGCCCATAATACATAGCTCAATGGAAAGAAAAAAAAACATAACAAAGAGGGTTAACATTATCAATATTCTAAACTGTATAGTTTAAGTTAATTTTATATAGTTGTTTTCTAAGTTTAGTAGTATGGCATATTCTAAAAACTGAAAATGTAAGTCCTCCTAATTATAGAATTAAGAACTATAAACGTTTATAAATTACTTTTGTTCTTACCAATATAATCAGCAATTGTTTTGCCGTCACTAAAACGGCCAGTAGTTTTGCCTCCTTCAAAGTTAGAGCCATAAGGTGGATAATTCGCTTTAACTATAGTCAAAAGATAATTATTGTTTCCTGGATCCACTAATGAATCTCCAATAACATACAAAGCTGAAAAATTTCCGCCAAAAAGCACAGTCTCTTCTTTCAATAACTCCGTTGAGATAATGGTGAAAACATTATTAAGTAAACAAAATAGGAGTAAAAGAATATTTGATTTTAGAAAAAATGGCAAACCCATTTCTTGATTATTTTTTCCAGTTTTAGTGAAATAGAGATTAACTCTGCAAATTATAGAATCTTTTCTTTCTTTTTGCTTAGATTCTAAGGAAATAATTTCAGAAAATAGAGGAAGATATAAGTTTTTGAAAAAGGTAAAGAAGGAAACAAAGAGTATTTTGTCACGTATTATATATGTGCTCATCATCCTTTTCTTATGTTCTCCTTTCGATTGTTACTTCACGTATGGTTTCGCTTTTATATATATATATATATATAAAACATTCTCTATTGTATAAACAATAGTGGAATCTCATCAGAACTTGGCGAAATTAAAGTACATACTAAAAATAAAGAGCACCAAAACTTGTACTCGGTTTTATCATTCGGAAAATGTTGATGTTTAAGCGAATGAATGATTACTCGAGTTTGAACTACTATAAACATTCAAAAGTCTAATGCCTATGATTCTTTTGTGTTAAAGATTGTCTATATTGGACAATATCAGTTCATAACACATGTACGTCATGAAAATACCACTGTCAGTCACATTATGACTGTTGAATTGGGTCTTGTCTGAGGTCGGCCCAATATGTTTTGATAAGTCTCATTTTCTATACTTGGTTTAGTTGTGGAAGTATTTTCTTGAAACTTTGTGTATCATCATCATCATGTTGTGAAATAAGAAAACTACATATATTCATGTCTAGATTGAACACTACAAGAAAACATGATGTTTTCCTACGGAACATATGGTAATAAATTGGTAGAAATAGGCTAGTTTTTACCATTTTCTTACGAAAATACACCGTAGGATTTCTTCCGTAGAAAAACCAAAATGGTAGGAATATCGTAACATATTAGGCATAATTCCTACGAAATAGTTGGTAGAAAATTTCGTTAAAACTTTTGGTAGGAATTTGGTAAGTAATTTAAAGGAAATTTTTTACCGATATTTGACCAAATCTGTCCGTAGAAAAAAGTTTTCTTACCATATTCCTACGATTCTACATTTTACAAATAATTAAAATAATAATGATTTTTTTTTTCCAAATGTTTTTTTTTATAAATAAAAGTTATTACGAAATTTAAATGTATAATTAAAAGCTTAATAACAATTCAAATTTCAAATAAATATATTTACATCAAAATATTTTAACAATACAGAAAACAAAGCCAAAAAATCTAAAATAAATCATAAACAAGAAACCGTTGATCAAAAAAAAAAATCATAAACAAGAAATAAATCATAATCTAAACTTTGGAATAGTTGTTTCTGGGCTAGATCTCTTCCTCCGCTTCTTGAACTGAATCGTCTTGAATTGATTGGAATCATCTTGGGTTGGTCCAATTGATGTTATTCCCTTCAGATTTTGGCATGTTAACCTGATTTCAAAATTCAAATCTGAAAATAATCAGAACTGATTTTGAATTAAAATGAAGAACTTTCACAAAATTAAAATAGATAAGATAAGATCTTGTAAGAAATATTTTTTACCTTCCATCTCCTCAAGATCTGCTACTTCAAACATCTTCTCCACAATCATTTCCATCATCAATCTCTTACAATCTTTCACCTATCTCTTCACCACCGCATTTCCTTCCACCAACTGCCGTTGCCGTATGCGGCATTGACGATAACCTCGCCGGAGACGGTGGCGGTGACAACAACTCGATTTCCTCCACAACAATAGACGAAAAGCTTTTTCTCTTATGAAATGTCTTCCTCCTCTTGACACACCTGACCACTGTGAAGATGAATTTTACAGCAAAAGGGTTGTACAGAAGAAGGGAGGCTAGGTTTCATGCCTTAGAGAAAAAATAGAAGATTGTAGAGAATGTTAAATTTGGGCCTCATTTTATTCTTTTACAGATCCATTCTAGAATTTATTGGGTTTATTGTTAAGTGTGGCTCGTTTTTGTTTTTTTTTCTACCAATCGTTTACCATTTATTGATATTTAACTATGTGATTCGTAGGAAATTAGTAAGAAATTACTTACCAAATTCTTACCACATAAGTTTTATATTTTAAATTATTATCTATAACCTACGAAAGCAATTTGGTAGAAAAGTGGTTAAAAAGTTTTAACGAATTTCCTACATTTTTAACAATCAAAATATATCAACCAATTTCCTACAACTTTTTTACCAAATTTCCTACGAACATTAATTTGGTAGAAAATGGGTAGAATGTTTTTGATCATTTTCTGACGACTTTAATCCGTAGAAAATTATTTACCACTTTCCTACCATTTTTATTTTTCGTCATAGTTTCGTAAACAAATGGTAATAAACTTTTCCTACCAATATTTTCGTAAGAATTCTGGTAGGATTTAGTCATGTTTTCTTGTAGTGGAATTGCAAACTATATAACTCAAGTCGTTGTACCTAAACAATAAAAATTTCAAGTAAGGCAATTAGAAAATGCACTTAAGTGTGTTGAAATGCCATACTTCAAAAATTAAGACACTTACTAATTTAAAACAATCATATAAATGAATCAAAGCCTAATAAAATATACCTTTTACTTAAAGAATTAGTTTGTAATGTAATACAACTATTGAAAGTAGTTCGTTCTGAAACAACATTATTTTCAATGACTATATGTACTTGATATGCTACAGAAGTTATGATCCTCCATAATCATTTGACAGTGACGTATAATAGTTTTTTTGGGTAGATTATAATTTATAAGTAAACCAACAATAAAATGTATATATTTCAATCTTACAATTTTGAAAACTCTTAAATATTTTCAAAACGTTGTTGTCTACCAAAAATTAGTACCCCATACTACTTTAACTTATTTTTCTTCTGAGATGGTGAGATTAAAGTTTAGACGCACGGAAGTACTTGTAGTAGTAGTGATCTCAAATCAGTCACCATTAACAGATTTTATTTGTAATTTGTTTTAAAGTGAAAAATTAACTCAAACTTTTGTAAAATGAGGAAAAGATAATAGAAAGCTGCTAAAATCATAAACTCAAAAAGGTACCAACTTGAACATGGTTTTATGCTACGAGGAATAAAAACAAAGGACAAGTTGCACGGAGTTTGTCTCCTACGTACTTCTTCTATGTTCCGCCGATAGGGTCCTTTTCATTCGTTTTGTTTATTAAATGTTTTACAGTTGTTCTGATGTTTATTTTTCTTTTGTTCTCATGTTTAATTTATAATCTTCTGTCGTTCTAATCTTTTGTCGTCTAAGCTCAAGTCTTATCACTCATGTGTCACTTCTCAAAAATAGAAAAAAAGAAACTTGCTAGTTTAGATCTTGGAAATTTTATTATCTTTTCTTTTTCCTTTTTATACTAATAGACAACAAAACATAGATGTTCTAGTAAAGAAATTATCAGTTGGTGCATTAAAGGCTTATGGAGAGCCATGCAAAGAGGTTGGTCGGAAAGTAGGTCAGTAGTGAGTGGTGATCAAATTTGAAATCATTATATATGTGGTCACTAGAATGTTCATAGTTTTTATTAGGAGTTAAATTACAATCAATGGTCAATTATTTCGTTATAGAGGGGGGAAAAATCTGTTACTACGTTAAGGAAATATAAGTAAATGTTGAGAGAAAATGAACAAATACAACCAATCCTAACAGATACTGTACACACCCAAATCAATTGTTATACAAAGTCATCATCAAAGAAAGGGAACACACACGAGGACTCGAAAAGGCACTTGTACCAAACTCATTCTCGTGCTTAATGAAAACATACAATTTATACCAAAAGAAACATATGTACATATGGTTCTCACCCCAAAAAAAACATACATATCCGATTTGGTCAAAAATATCATAGCTAAAAACCTAAAATTAAGACTATCTTCTTGGATTTTGTTTAGGTCACTAGTCATAAAATTGTATAAATAATTTGCACGTACTCAAAATAAAGAGTCACCAAAACTTGTATATACATCATACGCAAATTGTTTGGTCTTTGACTGAATGAGACCTAATGTATTAAGAATTTACACTAATACAAACATTCAAACGTCTAGTTCATATAATTCTTTATTGTTTAAAACCAAAAAAAAAAAATTCTTTATTGTTAAACAGTGCCTATACACGTAATCATCATTTCTTTTGTTAAAATAATGAAGTTCGTAGGTTTACAAATATCTTCAGTTTTAGAATGAACTTCTTAACGTTATTCTCTTTTTGGGTCGGCTAAAAACATGTCGATGGATATGGATTTCAACAGAATATTAGTACCTACGTGTATCCAATCCAAAATACTGAAAAGCCTGTATCTGTATGGACTGACTACAACTTTATAAGAGAATGGCATGGCATCATAACAACAATACACGTATTGAAGAACTGTACATGACATCACTATAAACTACATAGTGGAATCCAAACCTTCCAATCACATAAATTATATTATTATTTAGTTTTTGTTCTCATTTTTCTCGATTTTTAATATCATTTTCCATGGTCGTCTTTGGTTGCTTATTCACTCCGTAACCTTTCGGCCAAAAATATAGAAACAGACGATAGTTTTCTAAAATTATCATTCTAAGATTTTGTGGTCTTTTTGTGGTCAACAATAATAAAGAAGAGTATCAAAACAATATTTTTGTAAAAGCTTGTACGTTTATACCAGGTGAACTATAGTCATTATTAGACAACAATTTTTGTGGTCCATAATATTCATTTACTCATAATACAATTACTTATTTTCAAAAACTATTTCAAATTAATATTATTATGCTAAACCACTTTAAAAAAAAATCAACAACTTATATCGAGTTATGGTAAGACTAGCATAAACAATAAATAATTCTGTTTGTAACAAAAAAGTATATGTATACACATTATACTATACATTTTGCAGCAATCAGGATACTATATAGCAAATTAGTTACCAAAAAAAGGATACTAGATAGCATACAAAGTACCCTATATTGAGTAATATACTAAACAAGTTTATCAAATGATTTAGTTTCTTTCCAAATCTAACAACAACTTATTGAACAAAGCTTTTAGTACATTTGACCTAACAACCTCAAAATATAATAAACCTCAGAAATTGGATAACTCGATTTAGATTAAAATACGTATTGTCCAGATCCGCGTCGTATATTTGCATTGTCAGAACAAGTGTTCCACGTCCACAACACGTACGTTCACACATGCCACGGTTTCTACTTCTGGTCTTTCACGCGTGGCTTTTTTCTTTTTAATAAACTACGCGTACTTGTAAGGTCGTATTATTAGTTTTAAGTCTTAGCTTATGGAGCGTGTATTTATTTCTTTGATTTAATTTCTTCTATGCATGCATGTTCGAAATCCAATGGTCAATTTAATCATAAGTAGCCGAAAAAACAGTCATTTAGTATTTCTACTGGTCCGTGGCTAGATAAATATAATATATGTCATACGATTTTACGAGATATCACTTCTTCTTCTGACAGGTGGTCCGTAGTGATAACTTATCACTTCTTCTTCTAGCTAGTTGAAATTCAGGCTAAGGTTCGATTATCCTTGTGATACGATTTATTATTATTTATTATTATCGTGTAAAGAATCTCTTTGTTGTTTATAATAATGCTTTACTCAATTCGTAATAGTAATTCAGATAAGGCTTAATGCTTTCTTCGAATACTTTTGGTTCAAATGATTGATACTTTCGGCGATAACCAGGGGCTAGCGTTGTTTATTTGTTTGACCTTGACACCTTGTATGAGACTAAGTCAAATCTTTGTTATTTTCGTACGTTTTTGTATGATATCACCTATATAGTTTATTATTTAATCAGCCATGTATACAAGGTGTTGTAAATACAAAGTACGGTCAAAGATTATATACATGAATACCTGCTTTAGCTATTTTATTTTGTGTATGTATAACATACCGTGTTTGTTCTAGCTTTATGATTATGAGTTGGTGGATCTTTTGAGATCTCTTCTAAAGTTGTAGATATGTATAGTTCGTATATGGAATTTGTACTTTATACATTAATTTAACATCAAAACCCATGAAATGAACATTTGTGATCGATTGTTAAAAGATTTATTATGGTAGATTGAAAGATCATGATAATTTTTGTACCGAGTTTTTGATAATAGTTGATATATAAACGTTCAAAATAAGAAAATCATTCTACGATATTCTCTATAACTTTTGTAACAAACATCGGAAAGAAAGAGTAAAATTGCAAATCAAATCAACAAAAATGCCAGCTAATTGCACATTGTGAGTTTGTCCTTTTGTGAAGACAGTTAGTGCTTCTACTTGGATTCTTTGCCTAATCAATAGAAAACAACGAAATGTAATTTGTTCTTCCGTTCCAACCATAAATCTTTACATTTTTAAGTTCATTCTTATTTTGTAAATTACATCTTCGTACGAAGACGAATACATTTATATTTGTTCTGATCATTATGGTCTAAGCATGCATATAAATATATACGTATTGTAAAAGAGTTTATGAAAAACCAAATACATTTGATTAGTAAAGGTCAATATTGATAAGCCGTTTCAGTCTTCCAGAGACTATCATGGCCATGTTAGTATCGCAGGATCGTAGAACTAAATCGCAGCCCATAAAAAAAGCCTTCGAGAAGTACCTAGCTATAACATGAAAAACTGGATTAACTGGTAAAAAATCTCATTATATAATTATGAGTTTAAAACTATATCATAGAAAATCCGTATATAGCTAAATACTTTTACAAAAAAAGAAAAATTCCGTATAGAAATAAATGTTTAATCAATGTTAAGACAGTATCTTTACGTATATCAGATTAAGATATTAATTAAGATAAAACTATAAAAGACATATATCTCAATGTTGTTCAAAAAAAAAAGAGACAAATATCTCAACATTTCTTAACTAGTTGGTAAAGCAAATGGAATAGGTAGTGATTTCATACTTATTGCAAAAATGTTTAGTATGTGAAATGTGTAATAGCTGGAAAAATGATTAGAAAAATAAATATATCACAGTTTATTTTGATGATTCAAGAAATTAAAATTTATGAACAAGTAAAATAAATAAAAACTAAAAATATTATTAAGATTTTCTTGGTAAGATAATTTACAAAAAAAGATATAATTAGAGTATAACAAAATATTCAAATACCTAAACCCAATCATGAATTTCTAAAATTTTAAATTATAACATGAAAAATTCGTGTAGAGTTACTACATTGTAAGATGTCATTATATATACGTTATAAAGTGTAGCATGGAAAACTGTGTGGTCCTTTATTTATGTTACGACAAAATATTGTATGTTTTTCTATATCCCGTCCGTTTCGTTTAAATATAATACATGTTATTGATAGAAAAAATTAATTAAAAAATAATACTCTCTCCGTTTTTTTTAGATAAATTTTCTAGAGTTTTCACACATATTAAGAAAAAGTTGATTTTCAATCATTAATGTATAGATTTTGGCAATAAAACAACTTTCTATAAACTTAGACCAATAAAAATCTAACAAATTCAATTATTGTTTCTTGAAAACTGAAAAAGTACTTCAAAAAGCTAAAAAATTGTGTGGATTATCTTCAAAAAGTACTTCAAAAAACAACAAAAAATGTCCAGAAAATTCATCTTAAAAAAACGAAGGAAGTATCTATGAATTTCTAAAGTTTGGAATTATAACATGGAAACTTGTGTGGATTTAAAAAAATTCATTAATGTGTATGCGTTTCAAAGCATAGCATGAAAGACCCGTGTGCAGGTAAGTTTTCAGTTGTCGTTTACTAAAATTTTATTAATATATATACGTTTCAAAGAATTGCATGGAAAATCCGTGTGCAAGTAAGTTTTCGATTGTCGTTTACTAAGATTTTATTAATATATATACATTTCAAAGAATTGCATGGAAAACCCGTGTGCAGGTAAGTTTTCAATTGTCGTTTACTAAAATTTTATTAATATATATATACGTTTCAAAGAATTGCATGGAAAACCTGTGTGCAGGTAAGTTTTCAGTTGTTGTTTACTAAATTTTTATTAATATATATGTTTCAAAGAATTGCATGGAAAACCCGTGTGAAGATAAGTTTTTTATTCATAGTAAGACAAAATATATATTTTTCTTTCTTATTAAGATTTATTTTTACTTTTTTCTCAAGTGTGAACGAGATTTATAAAACAAAACTAAAAATTACCAAAATTTTATTTATGACAGAATTTACAAAAAAATTAAAAATATTATTACTATGAATAAAACTTAAATATCCAAATGCTAACTTACTTTGTTCATTTGGATAAATATTATTGGTTGTAGTCTTAAAGACTTGTCTTATAAGTAATAACAATATCTAATTCTTACACCTCATAGATTACAAAGTATTTGAATATCTGAAAGAAAAAAACCGAAAGAAAAAAACCGAATGGCTAATAATCTGTAATTTCCAAATAAAAAGTAGATAAAACAAAATCCGAAAAAATGCAAAATCCTACAGATTATCTCCATGCTAGTACAAGAAACAAAACAAAATAAAATTACGAACGATTTTCCACAAAATTATCAATTAATAGTCTAATTCCATTTAATTATTTATTTAATAGTTACTTGAGTTGAAGCATATATATAAATACCCACATCCTCCTACTATTTGCGTCACCGTCGAAAATCCGAATCCTCTTCTTACACCATTTGTCTGTCACCACCACCAAACCCTTCTTCTTCTCTCCATTTCGCTTTGTTTCTCCGGCACGATTTGATTTCTTCTTCAAACCCACAACGAAAAGTCTCGAAATTTCCATTTTGATTTTCCCGTTTTCTTCAAAGTCTCGAAATTTTCAAAAAAACGTGTTTTTTTTTTCCTTCTTTCTTCTTCCGTGTGATTGAATGGGTTTGGGTCTCTCTCTCTTCCAAAATGGTTCATCGTCTTCTTCGTCTCTTCCTGTGATTCCTGGTTTAGGGGATATGCCCGAGAGCTGCGTCGCTTTGATCCTCGAGAATTTGGATCCGGTCGAGATCTGCAGATTCTCCAAGCTGAACAGAGCTTTCCGCGGCGCTTCCTGGGCTGATTCCGTCTGGGAATCGAAGCTCCCTAAAGATTACAGATCGATTCTCGAGAAAATCCGTGGCGATTCCCAGGAGAAAAAGCTCCGGAAACGTGACATCTACACTTTCCTCTCCCGCGTCAATTCCTTCGACGACGACACAAAGGTTCGTCCTTTTTCTATTTACAGAAGAAAGTTTCAGTTTTTTTTGTTTTTTTAAAAAATTCAATTTTCTTCTGCAGCAAGCTTGGGTCGATAAACGAAGCAGTGATCTCTGTTTATGCATAGCCGCCAAAGGATTAAGGATCACCGGAATCGATGATCGGAGATACTGGAGCCGTATTCCGACTGATGAATCTCGGTGAGTCTTCTCACTCACCACCACTGTTCTTATCTCAATTAAGATCCAATTTCTCAAACCCAATTGGTTTGGTTTATGCAGATTTTCTTCAGTAGCATACCTTCAACAAATCTGGTGGTTCGAAGTCGCCGGAGAAATCGAATTCCCGTTTCCAGCTGGAAGGTACAGCGTTTTCTTCAGGCTTCAGCTAGGCAAACCGGTTAAGCGGTTCGGTTGGAGGAGGACATGGACATGCAACACCGATCAGATTCACGGTTGGAACATTAAACCGGTCCGGTTTCAGCTCTGGACTGAGGATGGACAACACTCTTCGTCGCAATGCAAGTTAACCGAGGCAGGAAGCTGGGGGCATTACCACGGCGGAGATTTCGTCGTCGGGAAATCGAAGAGTTCGCCGACGAAGCTTAAGTTCTCGATGACTCAGATCGATTGCACACATACCAAAGGTGGGTTGTGTGTTGATTCTGTGGTTGTGTATCCGAGCTCGTGTAAGGACCAGTTGAACCGGGTTTAGAGTTGCGAAATCGGAGTTTCGGTTTAGTTTAATTTAAGAGGTTAAGAGCTGGTTGTTTTTTTTAAGTAGTTGTTTTTTAACCTTCTTGGGGTGGGGTAATTAGAAAAAAAAAAATCTCGGATGTAAAGAGAAAAATAGGGTAATTAGGGTCTTTTGTATTCAGAGTTTCAGGTGAAAATTAATGTAAAAAAACTTGAGTTTTATGCATTAATCTGCGTTTATGTTGAAAACTTTTCCCATCTCTGTTTATAGTACCAACCAAAATCAGCAGAAAATGGTCTCTTATGACATCTTTTTAGTTAGATCCGATGATAAATCTCATTAATCATTTAATAAAATTTAGTTAATTGACTAATGATATATAGTCTGTTGAATTGTTTTTAGAAACTTTGTTTGTTGAATGTTTTGTGTTCTTATGTAAACTTGAGACTGGAACAGAGAGACTATTCGTGAGAAGTGAAACGCAGCGTGTTATGCTGACCGGGGTGATTAAATTGAACCGGTTTTGGATTAGGTTTATGAGAACCGACATTGAACCGGTTCGAAATTAAACGCAGCCAAATAATGGATCTTCGTTCTTCTGCAACATTGACAGAGATTCCATTTTCCGAAGCAAAATCTGTGAGAAGATGAGGAGATTGGTTGCGATTACGGGTAATAGGTTTCTTCATCGGCGTGCTCTGGTGAAAGGTAATCTTTCTTCTCTTTGCGGTGTGTGTTGTTTCTGGGGAAGAGGTTTCTCTGGTGCGAGTTATGATTACAGAGAGAAGATTAGAGGTGGGTTTCTACAGGATGTTAAGTTAGATGATGCAATTGGTTTGTTCAGTGAAATGGTAAAGTCTCGTCCTTTGCCTTCCATTGTTGATTTCAGTAAATTGTTGAGTGCATTGCAAAGATGAAGAAGTTTGATGTTGTGATCTCTCTGGGCGAGCAGATGCAAAATTGGGAATTCACATGATCTGTATACTTACAGTATTTTCATAAACTGTTTCTGCCGCTCCTCTCACTCTCTCTGCTTTAGCTCTTCTTGGGAAGATGATGAAACTTGGATATGAGCCCAGCATTGTCACGTTTAACTCGCTTCTCAATGGTTTCTGTCACGGGAATAGGATCTCGGATGCAGTCTCTCTGCTTGATCAAATGGTGGAAATGGGATAAACCTGATACCGTCACATTCAACACTCTAATCCATGGACTTTTTCTCCACAACAAAGTCTCAGAGGCAGTGTCTTTAGTTGAACGGATGATGCTGAAAGGATGTCAACCAGATGAGCTTACTTATGGTGCGTTGGTAAATGGAGTGTGCAAGAGAGGTGAGACTGATTGGCTTTAAAGCTTCTCAAGAAGATGGAAGCAGAAAATAGAGCCAGATGTTGTGATCTACAACACAATCATTGATGGTCTTGCAAATACAGCATCCGGATGATGCTCTCAACCTATTAATGAAATGGAGAACAAAGGTATTAGACCGATGTTTTACCTACAACTCCCTGATAAGCTGCCTTTGTAATTACGGAAGATGGGAAGATGCTGCTGGACTACTGAGTGATATGATTGAGAAGAAAATCAACCCGGATGTTGTTACGTTCAATGCATTGATCGATGCGTTTGTGAAAGAGGGGAAGCTTTTGGAAGCTGAAAAATTGTACGAGGAGATGATCAAAAGGTCTATAGCTCCTGATATTTACTTACATTCACTGATCAATGGGTTTTGCATGCAGAGTCGCCTAGATGAGGCCAAGCAGATGTTTGATTTGATGGTTAGCAAAGGATTGTCTCCCAGACGTTGTGACATATAATACTCTGATAAATGGATTTTGCAAGTCTAAGAGGGTAGAGGATGGCATGGAACTGTTTCGTGATATGTCTCAAAGAGGATTGGTTGGCAACACAGTCACTTACACACTCTTATCCAAGGGTTTTTCCAAGCTGGAGATTGTGAGAGTGCCCAAGAAGTTTTCAACAGATGGTTTCTGTGGTGTGCCTCCCAGATTATGGACATAAGCATTTTGTTGGATGGGCTTTGTAAAAACGGGAAGCTAGAGAAAGCATTGGTCATATTCCAGGATATGCAAAAGAGTGAATGGAACTCAATATTTTCACATACAGTATCATCATTGAAGGGTTGTGCAAGCTGTAAGGTGGAAGATGCGTGGAAGTTATTTTGTAGCCTCGACCTCAAAGGAGTGAAGCCTGATGTTGTAACATACACACAATGATCTCGGGATTCTGTAGAAAGGTTTAAAGGAGGAAGCAAGTGCCTTGTTCAGGAAAATGAAAGAAGATGGGCCTCTCCCAAATAGTGGTGTTTATAATACGCTAATCCGGGCACACCTTAGAGATGGTGACAAAACCGCATCAGCAGAACTCATCAACGAAATGAAGAGCTGCGGGTTTGCTGCAGATGCTTCAACGTTTGGCATGGTCACTCATATGTCACATGATGGGAGATTGACAAAAGCTTCCTTGGTATGCTTTCTTAAAGCATCGTTTGAGGTGAATTAGCTTTTCTTCTAATAATTTCTTCTTATGTGTTCCCATGTTATATATGGACTGATACTGTCGTTTTGTTTATGTCCTTGTTAGGTTGCAGACACACTTTGTTAACACAAGATCAGTGGTGAGTGCCAGTGCATGATTCCTCTGTTTTTACTTTACATTTGGTTTTAACCAAACGTGTTTTATAACTTGGAAGTTAAATGGGGAGATTGTTTAGGAAAATTTGTGGTTCTTTTTGGTTCAAAAAAGTAATTTCATTTGGCTTTCCACTCTCGATTCTGTTTTCTTCATACATTTTTTTTTTATGTTGTTTCTTTTAGACATCTGAGACATTGTTTAACATGAGTTTAGCAATGTTTAACAATTGGAATCGAAACTAATGGCATTTGGCTAGCTGGTGAAGTGTAAAACTGAAACCAGACACTTTCAAAGGCTTTGTATTGGGAAAGTTCAAGTCTTTATTTTAGGTTCTATCATCGATTTAGATTTAGTTGATATCTTCCCATGGTTTGAATATTCTTTTCTACTGAATTTTTTCTTGCAGGCATCTTCTCGCCTTTCCCAATGGACATAATGTAGAGACTACTTGTTTTTGTATCTAGAAGTTGCAGATTGTCAAAATCCTTCTTAGGTATAGTAAATCATTTTTTTGACCGTGTAAGTTTCATCAATGTTTGTTTTTGACTAGAGTTCTATGTTGCTAAATGGTGTTTGTGTGTGCTTTAGATCTTACTCATAGCTGTGAGGTGAATCAGTTTTGTTGCTCTTATTCTATTAAACAATTTTTAAGCATCTACTATTCTGTTGCTGTTTCTTTTTTAAGCAAACTTAGTTTATAACTTGGAAGTTAATGGTTGTTTAGGAAAATTTGTGGTTCTTTTTGGTTCAAAAAAGTAGTTTCATTTGGTTTTTCACTCTTTACTCTGTTTTCTTTATACAAAGTTTTTTGAATTTTTGTTTCTTTAAGAACTCTGAGACATTGTTAAAGTGGGTTTTTTTTTTTCTAAATGGATATTCAAAGGTGCTTTGCAGGATGGTGAATAAAAGAATGGAAGATTTTCTGTCTTTAGCAGCAGAGCTTGAGTCCCATAATTTTTTTTTGTTTCTAGATCTATTGTTTATCAAATTACAAACTATTAAAGGTTTGTTATGGTTGGTAATTATCTTTCATTTTCATGGATTTAGTATTGTCAAGGAATGTTGAAATGAGACATTATGTGATGAACAAAAACTTGTTGGAATCACTTGGGTCTGATGTCTCGATACTTTTTCTTTGTCCTTTTTGGTCTCTCTGCAAAAACGTGTAGTTTGGAGTGAATGGTTGCAGATATGATCAGTATTTCTCGACATGAATATGAAAATAGAGATCCCAAAGTACATAGGATTGAGCTTAATTGTCTTAGTGTTGAGTTTTTGTTTGTCTGCTTAGGGAGTTTGGTAATGCTCTAAAGAGAATTGCTCTGTTGTTTCAAAGCTTTTGGAGTTTGGTATTTCTGTAATTTCAGATGGGGACAAACTGTGACAAGCAAGCTTATGGCTCTTAAAATCTGTTTTGTGTGAAGGTCACAATATCTCTTTTCCTAATTTACTTGTTTTGTTCATACTTGACAGCAATTCTTTGGTCTGATTCCGATGTCTCTATCGAAAGATTGCTTTCTTTCTTTCTTTGGTGCTGCTGCATCTTGGTACATGCTTCTCCTCGCTTATATGTTTATATGTTCCTTCTCATTCAAGCGTGTGTGTACATGCTTTTGTCTATTTGTCGTTCTCTGGTAGCAATTCTTTGGTCTGATTCCGATGTCTCTATTGAAAGATTGTCTCGATTCCGATGTTGAAGATGGGTGGAAGTTATTCTGTAGCCTCAGACGTAAAGGAGCAGAGCCTAATGTTGTGACATACACTACAATGATCTCGGGATTGTGTAGTAAACGCCTACTGCAGGAAGCAGATACATTGTTTCTTTACCATTTTATAATGACGTAAGATTCAGTGGTTACATAGTCTTAATATATATATGATACTCCGCAGTGCTTCGTTTTGCTCTCATTTACACAAAAGGCAAAGGACAAGTCTGGTCCTTTGAAACCATGTTGCTGTATTAGAGCTTGATACAACTTTGTCATGGAAAACAGTATCTACTGTTGTAGAGCTATGTCCATCATATAGATATACTTATTTGAACTGATATGATTGAAATCTTGCATTTATAGATAAGGTAAAGCTGGTGATGGTTTCAAGCTATACATTGTGTGTTTTTGGGGTTGCTCCTGCGAATGAAAGCATTTCTTTTGAGTTTTTGTTTTGGATAATAACCTTCAAAAGTGTCATTATGACTTTGATATAACGAACTTGTAAGATGAATTTCTTCATTATGTGTGAATTTGGAGGCTCCAATAGGAAATCCGAGAGAAGCTAAATCAACCGCAAATAGTTTTATGGTTAAACTAAACCATCTCAGAGATGAATGTATCAGAAAAAAAAAACCTTCTAGTCACATAATCTGAAGATGTCAAAAGTCTTTCATAACATCAAAGAACTGAAACAAATCGTCGGTTTATTTCATTTTTTGTCTCTAGAAGTTCCACTTTCCGGTTAGCCGGTCACGAAATAAAAATCGATTCGTAATTGTAAATAACTAAACCGGTCGGCCGGTTTAAACAAGTCACACTCTCTTCGTGAGTCTTCTTCTTCTACTTCTTCTTCTTCTTCTTCTCAGTTCTCACAATCGTTGGTTCAATTTAAATGTAGTTTCACTTTGCAGAGCAAATTCGAAAGAGAAATTGAGAAGGTAAAGCTGAAGCCAAAGTCGAGATGATGAGGAGATCCTTTGCGATTGCATCGACAGCGAACAGATTTGCTCGTCGGTGTCTTCTGGTGAACCAAGGTAATCCTGGAACTGCTTCTCCTTCGTTCTCTCTTTGCGGTGTGTGTGTCTGGGTAAGAGGTTTCTCTGGCGGGAGTTATGATTACAGAGAGAAGATTAGAGGTGGGTTTCTACAGGATGTTAAGTTAGATGATGCAATTGGTTTGTTCAGTGAAATGGTCAAGTCTCGTCCTTTGCCTTCCATTGTTGATTTCAATAAATTGTTGAGTGCCATTGCGAAGTTGAAGAAGTATGATGTTGTGATATCTCTGGGAGAGCAGATGGAAAAGCTGGGAATTGCACATAATCATTATACTTACAGTATTCTGATAAACTGTTTCTGCCGCTCCTCACAAATCTCTCTCGCTTTAGCTCTTCTTGGGAAGATGTTGAAACTTGGATATGGTCCCGATACAGTCACGCTTACCTCGCTTCTCAACGGTTTCTGTCACGGGAATAGGATCTCGGATGCAGTCTCTCTGCTTGATCAAATGTTGGAATTGGGATATCAACCTAATACCGTCACATTTACAACTCTGATCCATGGACTTTTTCTCCACAACAAAGCTTCTGAAGCGGTGGCTTTAGTTGAACGCATGCTTGTGAAAGGTTGTCAACCAAATGAGCGTACTTATGGTGCGTTGGTGAATGGAGTATGCAAGAGAGGTGACACTGACTTGGCTTTAACTTTGCTCAAGAAGATGGAAGCAGAGAAAGTAGAGCCAAATTCTGTGATCTACAACACAATCATTGATGGTCTCTGCAAATACAAGCATCCGGATGATGCACTCGACCTTTTCAATGAAATGGAGAGCAAAGGAATTAGACCGACTGTTGTTACCTTCAGTGCATTGATAGATGCGTTTGTGAAAGAGGGGAAACTTTTGGAAGCCGACAAATTGTACGAGGAGATGATCAAAAGGTCTATTGCTCCTGAAATTTTCACTTACAATTCACTGATCAATGGGTATTGCATGCAAGATCGCCTAGAGGAGGCCGAGCAGATGTTTGATTTGATGGTTAGCAAGGATTGTCTCCCAGACGTTGTGACTTATACTACTCTTATAAATGGATTTTGCAAGTGTAAGAGGGTAGCCGAGGCCATGGAACTCTTTCGTGTGATGTCTCACAGAGGTTTGGTTGGCAACACAGTCACTTACACCACTCTAATCCAAGGGTTTTTCCAAGCTGGAGATTGTGATAACGCCCAACAAGTTTTCAAACAAATGGTGTCTGGTGGTGTGCCTCGTGATATTCGGACATTCAACATTTTGTTGGATGGATTTCGTAAAAACGGGATGCTCGAGAAAGCGTTGGTCATATTCCAGCGTCTGCAAAAGAGTCAAATGGAACCTGATATCTTCACCTATAATATCATCATTGAAGGGTTGTGCAAAGCTTGTAAGGTGGAAGATGCGTGGAAGTTGTTTTGTAGCCTCGACCTCAAAGGAGTGATGCCTGATGTTGTAACATACAGCATTTTGTTGGATGGATTCTGTAGGAAAGGTTTAAAGGAGGAAGCAAGTGCCCTAACTCATCAACGAAATGAGGAGCTGCGGTTTTGCTGCAGATGATTCAACCTTTGGCTTAGTCACTCATATGTTACATGATGGGAGATTAGACAAAAGCATCCTTGATATGCTCTCTTAGAACATTGCCTACTATTCTAGATGGCAACTTCTCTCGTTTGTTGTTATGTCTTATCTTCATCGAATCTTTCTGATTCTGTTTGTTATTTCCCTGCTAGGTTTCTGATGATGCAAACACTTGTTGTCTTGTTAAGTCAAGAATAGTGTAAGCTAAAATAATTGAGTGTAGTTTATATAGCCCCTGACCTTTTGTTATCCACAGAAGCATAGTTTATATAGCGACCTCCAACAAGAAAACAGTTGAGCAACTAAAAGCGTTTATTAGTTAATTGTTAATATGTTAGGAAACACACCCATTACGCTTCAAGCAAGTGGTGTTAAATTGCTAATCCCAAGCCTTGCGTGTACGTTTTTTCTGATCTTGTTCTCTCTGTGAATATAGATATCTGGAACATTGGATCATCTTGATGGTGAAGATATTTTGCAAGATGATATGTTCATCGAGAAAGGGAGCTTCGGTTAAAAAGTCTCGACATGAATCTGAAAATAGAGATCCCAAAGTGGATAGGGTTGTGCTTACTTGTTATAACAGATGCAGCAAAAAAACTCTTCGGATCTATTGTCTTAGTGTTGAGTTTCTGTTTGTCTGCTTAGGGAGTTTGGTGCTGTCTTTGTATTGATTTAAGAGAATTGCTCTGTTGACGATTTGAGATGGTGTCGAACTGTGTCAAGCAAGCTTATGGCTCTTGAATCTGATTTGTGCGAAGGTCACAATATCTCTTTACCTAATTTACTTGTTTTGTTCATACTTGGTAGCAATTCTTTAGCCTGATTCTGATGTCTCTATAGAAAGATTGCTTCTCATTCAAGCGAGTGTGTCCTACTCATTTGGTATGGCTTTTGTCTATGTTGTTCTCTGGTGACTCATTGTCATATGTAACATAGTGAAGTGATTTGGCATCTAAATATTTAGATTGAGTGAGTGCTGTAGAGTTGGACCTTTTGCTCTTTAGAGAATGAATAGTAAAAAGTATTGATTTTGATTTCTTCTGAGGCTAGTTTCTGAATAGCGCCACGCTAGTTTCTGTGTCTCGGCTCTGTTTTGATTCGCCGAGATTTTAGTAACTGCAAATCAAATCAAAATATGTACTTTCTCGTCATCTCCACCATGAAAGCAATTACATTTGCAGCCGGTTTTACCTAAACCGTATCTGCACGATTACAATAACCGATTACATTTCCGTCAAGTTATTTGATTAGGTCTGGATAAATTATCTGCAACTGAACCTAACCGAACCTTTTTTTTGAACAACCGAACCAGTACCAGAGAATTCGCCGGAAAGTTACCATCTGCAGATTCTCGTTTGAGAATCGAAGCTTCTTCCACTCTTCTCCTCCCTCCCATTATTTTCAGTGCATTTTAAGCCCACCAAATTGAGAAACAAACCAGAACAAAAAAACGCAAACCGGTAAGCTCAATAAGCTAATTAAGAGAAAGTAGTAAACCGGTTTTGGAGCCAACTCTCTCTCTCGTCACTCTCAGTGGCTGAAGAACATACTTTTCATGTGATTCAAGGGTTTACTGAGTTTTACAGATCGAAAGAAAAGAGAAGATTGAGAAGAACCCAATCACCGAATCCCAAATCGAGAAGATGAGATTCGCGATTGCAATTACGGCCAAGAGATTTGCTCATCGGGTCTTCTGGTGAACGAAGGTAATCCTGGAACTGCTTCTCCCTTCGTTCTCCCTTTGCTGCTGCTGGAAACGAGCTTTCTCTGGTGGGAGTTATGATTATAGAGAGAAGATTAGAGGTGGGTTTCTACAGAATGTTAAGTTAGATGATGCTATTGGTTTGTTCAGTGAAATGGTCAAGTCTCGTCCTTTGCCTTCCATTCGATTTCAATAAGTTGTTGAGTGCTATTGCAAGATGAAGAAGTATGATGTTGTGATATCTCTGGGAGAGCAGATGCAAATTTGAGAATCACATGATCTCTATACTTACAATATTTTGATAAACTGTTTCTGCCGCCTCTCAACTCCTCTCGCTTTAGCTCTTCTTGGGAAGATGATGAAACTTGGATGTGAGCCCAGCATTGTCACGTTTAACTCGCTCTCAATGGTTTCTGTCACGGGAATAGGATCTCGATGCTGTCTCTCTGCTTGATCAAATGGTGGATTGGGATATGAACCTAATACCGTCACATTCAACACTCTAATCCATGGACTCTTTTCTCCACAACAAAGTCTCAGAAGGCGTGGCTTTAGTTGAACGGATGGTGCTGAAAGGTTGTCAACCAGATTTGCTTACTTATGGTGCGTTGGTAAATGGAGTGTGTAAGAGAGGTGACACTGAACTTGGCTTTAAAGCTTCTTAAGAAGATGGAGGAAGAAAAATAGAGCCAGATGTTGTCATCTACAGCGTCATTGATGGTCTTTGCAAATACAGCATCCGGATGATGCTCTCAACCTATTAACTGAAATGGAGAAGAAAGGTATTAGACCGACGTTGTTCACCTACAACACCCTGATAAGCTGCCTTTGTAATTACGGAAGATGGGAAGATGCTGCTGGACTACTGAGTGATATGATTGAGAAGAAAATCAACCCGGATGTTGTTACGTTCAATGCATTGATCGATGCGTTTGTGAAAGAGGGGAAGCTTTTGGAGGCTGAAAATTGTACGAGGAGATGATCAAAGGTCTATAGATCCTAATACTATTACTTACAATTCACTGATCAATGGGTTTTGCATGCAAGATCGCCTAGAGGAGGCCAAGCAGATGTTTGATTTATGGTTAGCAAGATTGTCTCCCAAACGTTGTGACATACATACTCTGATAAATGGATTTTGCAAGTCTAAGAGGGTAGAGGATGGCATGGAACTGTTTCGTGAGATGTCTCAAAGAGGATTGGTTGGCAACACAGTCACTTACAACACTCTTATCCAAGGGTTTTTCCAAGCTGGAGATTGTGAGAGTGCCCAACAAGTTTTCAAACAGATGGTTTCTGTGGTGTGCCTCCCAGTATTATGGACATACAACATTTTGTTAGATGGGCTCTGTAAAAACGGGAAGCTAGAGAAAGCATTGGTCATATTCCAGGATATGCAAAAGAGTGAAATGGAACTTATATTTTCACTATAATATTATCATTGAAGGGTTGTGCAAGGCTGGGAAGGTGGAAGATGCGTGGAAGTTATTTTGTAGCCTCGACTCAAAGGAGTGAAGCCTGATGTTGTAACCTACACCACAATGATCTCAGGGCTATGTAGAAAGGTTTAAAGGAGGAAGCAATGCCTTGTTCAGGAAAATGAAAGAAGATGGGCCTCTCCCAAATAGCGGTACTATAATACGCTGATTAGGGCATATCTTAGAGATGGTGACAAAGCCGCATCAGCAGAACTCATCAACGAAATGAAGAGCTGCGGGTTTGCTGCAGATGCTTCACCTTTGGCTTGGTCACTCATATGTTGTCTGATGGGAGATTGAACAAAAGCTTCCTCGATATGCTTTCTTGAAGTCTTTATCCTCTATAAACAGATTGTAGAGCAACCATCTTCACTTGAGAGCATTTATGAGGTGAATCGGCTTCTTCTTTCAATTTTTTGCTGTTCTTGTGATTACTTCTTGATGCAAGTTTACGTTTTCATGTTTAAATTGATTCTTGTGTGTGAGCTGCTTCATGGACATGACATGATCAGTGATGAGAGTCGGAAGAAGACTTTGATGTAACAGAGAGACCCTTTTGGTTGGAGCTGAGATAAATGCATAAAGGTTTCTGATATTACAAAGCAGCTTTATTTGATGCAAGCTCAAAGAGATTATTATGTATGTACAATACTTGGTGAAAATCCATTCTGATTTGAAAGTATAAAATTTTATTTGATTCATAGAAAGTTTTTCAGATTCCCTTTAGAGTTCACTGTCTCTGTCTCTGCAATTTTTTCACGTCAATTAGCAGTGTTAAACCAAGAAAAACCAGATAGATATGGATCAAACTAAATTCATAGTAACTTAATTTTCATTTGATAAAAAAAATAACCGAAACAAAAAATAAATGGAACCAAAATAAATTTTATCTCAACCAGAGATATACTTTTCTAGAAAACTAAAACAAACGTTGTCAAAAGAAAAAAGAAAGAGATAACCAAAGCAAATAAGATTATATACAAATCAAACCGTACCAGAGAACTCAGAGTGAACCGGTCACCGAGAAATGATAAGACGAAATCTTGACCGTCAAAATACCAAAATGATCCGACGGCTCTGGAAATCCATCTTCTTCAAACCGAAATTAAAATTTGCTCTGGGTTTCACAAAAAGTTTGTGAGTTTGAAGTTTCTGCAACTGTTCATTTAGGGGTAAACGAAGGTTGTGAGAGCGATTGATTGCGTCCGAGTCGGAGATTGAGAGGAAACCCAATCCACCACCTGAAGCTAAAGTCGCTGAAGATGAGATTTGCGATTGATTGCGTCTGAGTCGGAGATTGAGAAGAAACCCAATCCACCACCTGAAGCTAAGGTCGCTGAAGATGAGATTTGCGATTGCATTGAAAGCGAAGAGATTTGTTCACCGGAGGCTTCTGGAGAGAGGTAATCCTGGAACTGCTTCTCCTTCGTTCTCTCTTTGCTGCTGGGAACGAGCTTTCTCTGGCGGGAGTTATGATTACAGAGATAAGATTAGAGGTGGGTTTCTACAGGATGTTAAGTTAGAGGATGCAATTGGGTTGTTCAGTGAAATGGTCAAGTCTCGTCCTTTCCCTTCCATAATCGATTTCAATAAGTTGCTGAGTGCTATTGCGAAGATGAAGAAGTTTGATGTTGTGATATCTCTGGGAGAGAAGATGCAAACGTTGGGAATATCACATAGTCTGTATACTTTCAATATTTTGATTAACTGTTTCTGCCGCTCCTCTCAGCTCTCTCTTGCTTTAGCTCTTCTTGGGAAGATGATGAAACTTGGATATGAGCCCAGCATTGTCACGCTCTCTTCGCTACTCAATGGATATTGCCATGGAAATAGGATCTCTGAAGCCGTCGCTTTGCTTGATCAAATGGTTGAAATGGGATATAAACCTGACATAGTGGCGTTTACAACTCTAATCCATGGACTCTTTCTCCACAACAAAGCCTCTGAAGCCGTGTCTTTAGTTGAAAGAATGATTGCGAAAGGATGTCAACCAAATGTGCTTACTTATGGTGCGTTGGTAAATGGAGTATGTAAGAGAGGCGAGACTGATTTGGCTCTAAAGCTTCTCAAGAAGATGGAGGCAGAGAAATTAGAGGCAGATGTTGTGATCTACAACACAGTCATTGATGGACTCTGCAAATACAGGCATCCGGATGATGCACTCGAGTTATTCAATGAGATGGAGAACAAAGGTATTAGACCTGACGTTGTTACTTACAACTCCCTCATAAGCTGCCTTTGTAACTACGGAAGATGGAGTGATGCTTCTCGACTAGTAAGCGATATGACTGAGAGGAAAATCAACCCCGATGTATTTACGTTCAATGCTTTGATCGATGGGTTTGTGAAAGAGGGCAAGCTTTTGGAAGCTGAAAAATTGTACGAGGAGATGATTATTAGGTCTATAGCTTCTGATATTGTCACGTATAATTCATTGGTCAATGGGTTTTGCATGCAGAGTCGCCTAGATGATGCCAAGCAGATGTTTGATTTGATGGTTAGCAAAGGTTGTCTCCCAGACGTAGTGACGTATAGTACTATTATAAATGGATTTTGCAAGTGTAAGAGGGTAGAGCATGGCATGGAAATCTTCCGCGAGATGTCTCAAAGAGGATTGGTTGGAGACACAGTCACTTACAACACTCTAATCCAAGGATATTTCCAAGCTGCAGATTGTGATAATGCCCAACAAGTTTTCACACAGATGGTTTCTTGTGATGTACCTCCTGATATTTGGACATACAACATTTTTTTAGGTGGATTATGTAATAATGGGAAGCTAGAGAGCGCATTGGTCATATTCCACGATATGCAAAAGAGTGAAATGAACCTGATATCTTCACTATAATATTATCATTGAAGGGTGTGCAAAGCTTGTAAGGTGGAAGATGCGTGGAAGTTATTTGTAGCCTCAGTCGTAAAGGAGAAGAGCCTAATGTTGTGACATACACTACAATGATCTCAGGATTCTGTAAGAAAGGTTTAAAGGAGGAAGCAAGTGCCTTGTTCAGGAAAATGAAAGAAGATGGGCCTCTCCCAAATAGCGGTACATATAACACGCTAATCCGGGCACACCTTAGAGATGGTGACAAAGCCGCATCAGCAGAACTCATCAACGAAATGAAGAGCTGCGGGTTTGCTGCAGATGCTTCCACCTTTGGCTTAGTCACTCAGATGTTACATGATGGGAGATTGAACAAAAGCTTTCTGGGGATGCTTTCTTAAAACAGACCATCTTCTCTTGAAAGCATATATGAGGTGAATCGTGTGTTTAACGTTTTCTTGTTTAAAGTTAGTGTTGTTTGTGAGCTGCTTCATGGACATAACGTTAGGTTGCAAACACATGATCAGTGATGAAAGTTGGAAGAAGACTTTAAAATTTTAGGAAGCTAAGCTTATGTACTAGAGACCCTTTTGCTTGGAAGTGAGATAAATCGGATACATAAGTTTCATCATAAAATAACTCAAAAAAAAACAAAAAAAGCCAAACATAGAAATAGTTGGTGTGTTACGTTACATGATAATAAAAAACACAGTTAGAGATTAAGAATTGGCACAATCCGTGTTCGGTCGGTGCGGAACAAACAGCATAAACATACAAAACACAAGATGAACACGACCATTATAGCGACGACTGGCAGAACTAAGATGAGAACTCGACCCATATTCATAATCATATTTGTTTCTTCACACCACAACTTGATCTTTCTAACTTTTTTCTTGTGTCTTCTTTTTCTTTTTGCTAAGGTCTAAATTATATATATATATATATATATATATATATATATGTATTGTTAACATAAAAGTGAAATTTGTAAGGTTTACATTTTATCATTAAGGAACATTGACTAGAAAAAAAGTTGGAAATTTTACATCTAGACATTAAAGTAAAAATAACTAGACAAAAGTATATAGAAGTTTTACATTTTGTAGTTTTTTGTCAATCAAGTATATAGTATATAGAAGTTTTACATTTTGTAGTTTTTTTGTCAATTATTTAAACCTACTACAATATTTTAACGTTTTGTTTCAAAACATTCTGAAATTTTGGTATTTAGGTCATTTTGCATGTTAATGTAATCTTTGTTTTTTAACGTGATAGGTTGCAAAACACACTTGTTGAAGACCCATTTGGTTGCAACTGAGATATATATGCATAATTTTTCTGATATAGATTTGTAAAGACAAAGAAGCTTTATTTGAATCAAGCTCAAAGAGATTATTATATGTACAAATACTTGGTGAACAAAACTTAGAAAAGTTAAAAATGCATTTTAATTTGAAAGCAAAAAAACTTATTTGATTCATAGAAAGATTTTCTAGATTCCCTTTGGAGCCACACCAACGGAGTTCAATGTCTCTGCATTTCGAGGCCTTTGGAGTTCACATGCACAAAAACAAAAACAAAATGAAGATTTCAGTTCTTGTTAGTTAAAACCAAGATAAACCAAATCAAACTAGGTCAAACCAAATTCATCATTGAACATACGTGGTGAATGGGTTAGGTCTGGTGGGATCAGATAAGATTGCACCAGACTTGTCTTGAATCTGACCTAGTTTCCTAAGCCAGGACTTGTTAATAAATTTGTCGGCGGAGGAAACACAATTGTCCGGATCATCGACTTCTGCCATAGCCCCTCTTCTGTTCTTCCTTGTACTGACCGACGGATTATGCACAATCTGCTGCTTGAGGCTGTGTCCGGCCATAACCACCGCTAAAGCAACAAAACCTCCTATTATAGCAATTGGTGCAAACTCTCCTGTTACTGAGAACCTGTTTGACCATAATCCAAGTGATGATCATCAAATTATGTTTCTTTATTTTGATTTGTTCCTTTTTTGTGTTATACAAATATTTTTGTAATTAACTATCGTTATGAGAAGATACAACTTATGAAATCACCATGACTAGGAAAAATGGAAGCTTAAACTAACCACGTGTATATACACTTAGGGATGTTTAAACTAATATTTTAATTATGTATATAGAAGAATATATTTAACTATATTAAAAATCAACAGATTTAACTAAAATCAGTGTAAAAAATAAAAATATGTCTAAAGCCTAGTCAAATGAACTAAATTGTGATATGATTCCCAATGCATGAGAGTTATTTTTCTAAAACTCGAAAATCTAAAAACTAAATCGAATAATGAATACTAAACAAATGAATATTAAACCGAACCATCTAAAAAATATATAATCTCTATTTTTGTTCAATTTCTTCAAAAATTGATGAAAAACATGAAAATGGGGCAACACACAAATGAATATTAAACCGAACCATCTAAAAAATATCTAATCTCCATTTTGGTTCAGTTTCTTCAAAAATTGATGAAAAACATGAAAATGGGGCAACACAAAGCATAAACTAGATCTCCAAAATCGATTTATACAACTCTAAGACTTTTTATGAATAAAAATAAAAATGAAACATGCAATAAAACCACTAAGATTCGATTAGAATTGTTGAAATATCCATAAATACTAAAAACTGAGATCTCCATCATAAATCAATAAATCTCTTACTTGTTATATGTTTGTTTGGCGGCGTCATGGGCGGTTGATGTCGCAAAGCGACGAGAGACACCGATTTGTTTGCCGGCCGACCGCAACTGGCTCTATAAACCAATAATCATAACAATCAGTTTCACAACAGATTCATTTGTTTCTTCGATACTTAAATGTGAAGAAACAATGCTTAAAACTATACTTACGGTGATTCTGAAAGCCATTTCTGTGAAAATTAATTTTTTGACAGAAGTTAGAAAGATTGAGATGAATAGTTGATTATATACACGATGGGATGAGACTATTTAGGATCTTTGTAACTGAAAATGAAGAAATTTTCAAAATGGCATCTTATATTTAGTCATATACAGAAATTAAATCTCACCCATCAAAAATTAATTTCTTAAAAAAAAAACAATAATATTTAACCTCAAAAAAATAGAAGAATTTTGAGGTTATTGATGATCGGTCCTAATACTATTGCACATCATATAATAAAATCGATGATTCTGCATATGTGTATATATGTGTGTGATTGATTTAATTTTATTTGACGTTGTTACTTATAATGAAAATCGACCCATCAGAATTTGCAAGAAAAACATGAGTTAGACAGATAACTACTATATTTATCATAGAAAACATTATGAGATTATACATGTGATTAGATTTTTAAAATAAATAAATCATAAGAGGAGCGAATTAATATCTTTCGCTCTTTGTTAATTTAGACATATATATATTACTATCGCTTTAGTTCTTCTTCCCTTCTTCTTGTTACATGTCTCCAAACAATTAACTACGCATGAGTCAAACCAAATCTGAAGAGCTTTCATTTTCTGAAGGTGAAGGAGATGGTGGAACCTCAAAATTATCTACTGAAGGTGAAGGAGAGACTGGTGTAACCATATCTTCTGAAGGTGAAGGAGACACTGGTGTAACCTCAAAAAAAACTTCTGAAGGTGAAGGAGAGACTGGTGTAACCATATCTTCTGAAGGTGAAGGTGAAGGAGATTCAGTTGGAGAAGGAGAAGGAGAAACTCTGTGACGACCACAATGATTACCGAGTTCACACAAGGGACGGGTTGCATGAACCAAAATGTTCTCCATTCCCATTACCACTATCATCACCATCATTAACATGGCTACACTTTTTGTATTCATCATTTTTCTTTTTCTTTTCTCAAAGATTATATGTGTGATATTGTTGTGAGAATTGTGAATGTTGATGTTTGGTTGCTTAGTTTCGTGTATTTATATAGGAGGATCTGTGTAAGTTTGTGTTATAGGTGATAAGAAATTATTAAGGTGAAAATGTCAGAGAATAGTTTATAATTTGGGTGCTAATTCAAGTATAGAATAATATCTTACTATCTGGATAGGGTATTAATAGACATGTATATCCAAAATGTTATTCATATAAGTTAAGGTGATATTATACTAAGATCAATTCATGAATCATAAAAGTATAAAATTAGAAGCATCATATATAACTTTTTTAAGAAACATACTTAGTATATATAGGTTACTTACTAAGTTATTTAATCATGTAGTATTCACACTTTTTAGATATTCATTAAAGAAGCATGGATTTTAATTGTTTTATGAACTTAGAAGATTTATGTTTCTATTTGTAAGCTGAGTTTATCATATATTTTCAATAACTTTTTAGAGATATTCAACTAACAGACCTACTAAACTTGACTACTAAATCTTTAAGTTGGTCGACTTTAGAATTTTAATCTGTCATTGTTATATGTTTCCTTCAACTAACAGATCTACTAAACTTAAGTTAATAATTAATTGAGAGAATTACCAGTCACTTATGAGACGTGAATCTACATGATATTTAATTCATATGGCTAATATTTAATTCATATGAAACTTTCCATCCATCGTCTTCGTCGTATTCGATCGCAATGGAGATAACCGTGATTATGAACTTAGATAAATCAGTTTTTGGAAGAGAAAAACAAGAGAAAGAGAGACAAGAACCTCAAAGAAGCCCCAGTTTTGGCAAGCGTCGTCGATCAAAGCCATGGTCTGGTCTCTCTCTTCACCATTGAGCTTAGCCAAGTCTATAACTGGAAACTTAATGTTCTTCTCCATTTCTCTCACTCTAAGTAAACTCTCTGTTTTTTAACTGGCAACTTAATGCTTATGATGATGTTAATTGTCAAATGTGAGTTGAGAAATTGAGAGAGGGTCGCTATATATAGGCGCAAATAGTAAAAAGATCTTGCTATATAAAAATAAAATGGAATAATACGAAAACGATAGACAAGCATCATGAGATAATATAATTGTGCCATTCAGATAAAGTTGCTAAATATGTCTATTTTTTAAATTTGAAAAGAAATGGAATTTGTGGAAGTTGTATATGAGTGCAGTGCAACATAATTGGTAGGACCCTACTCTTCCTTTTGGGATGGGATAAAATTTGGTTTTGCAATTCTATTGGTTTTTTCTTTTGCTTTTTTCATATGAATAATTGCTATGATGTTTGAACAAATAAGAGAAACACTCGAATACACCTTTAGCTGGTGCTTTGCGGTGTCATTATATACGCAAAAGAAGGGCTAGGGAGGATGTGTGATACACGATTTCGAAGTACAATAATACATTAAACTGGTTATCTAGTTAGTGATGTAAATATAAAAAAAAAATCATAGTTTAAGGTTCTGAGTGAGTAGTTTATTTGAATCGCTCTGGTCAGAGAATGAGTATGCGAACAAGTAAATATAAAATACAAAAAGTTGTTACTTGACAAAATTTTGCGTATTTTGTCAAACAGAAAGTCGTTGATAAAAATTACATTTCAAGTAACTTTTGTTTTGTAAAACATGTCTAGTCACTTAAAAAAAAATGTATATTGCATGGCAAGAGATAAACACCGATCGTATTGAGTTAAAAAAGCAACGATCGTATCTTTTGCTAAGGTAGCATTAGCTTAGCTACTCTTATCACGAATATTTTGTATTTTAAAAGAAAAAGCTCGAAAGCGCTATCTTTACTACCAACTTTTTCATGTTCGAGTTTCATGCATAGTCGATCGATTAATTCTTTCTCGTAGAAAAATTGAGATTTTGACTTAATTAGAATAAAATGATGAAAATATTTTTGTCATGAGGGTTGTGAGAATGAAAAATAAAATAAAACGTAGTTATAAATAATTGTGTAAACGAAAAACATAAAACTGCATAATAGTAAAATCAGTTTATCATTCTAATTCATGGAATACTAACCATAATTAAGTTCATAACCAACTTTTTATCATTTTGGGAATAAAGTAGATAGATAAAACTTAAATCACTTTTAATTTGACACACTTTGTCATTTATGAGGTTGCTTCTTCGAAGATCGGTTGGCTTGGCCACCTAATTACAATAAGTTATCTTTGGATTCCTCCACGACAGGGAAATAAGATTTCGCCGTAGTTTAAAAAAAGTTTAATCAAGTACTTTAATAAGATGTTTGGTAAGAAAAGCATACAATATTCCCAAACTCACTAGAAGTATTTTCTATCTTTACTCATATTCCCAAACGCGGACGTGGCTGATGTGGCTCATCTCCAACCCATCCTCTTCTTAAGTTTCAAGCTTAGGATTTTCTATCTTTACTCATATGTTTGTCTCAAATATATGCTTCTCTGCTATGTTGTTTTAACTTTCATAACTGTATGACTTAATTGTCATAGCCCTGTACCTTTTAATTTCTGCAATTTTAATATGAATACCCTTTGTCAAAAAAAAAAAAAAACTCACTAGAAGTAAAAAAATACAAATAAGGTTGACGTTGTATCACAACCAGAAGTTGTCATGATTCATGAATACAAAACTACATAAAATGTTATTAATTAATTCCAAGTTGTGATAGTTGAGGTTATAATAATTCGTGACGAGTATATAATCTTCTCTTTTTTTGATAAAGGACGACGAGTATCTATCTTTGTCCCAATTAACTAGATATATTTTTATTATACACCAACAACACAAAATCAGAAGCAAGACTTTGGTCGGTGGCTACTGCTACCTAATTTTCCTTAATCTTAGCCCCAAAAGTTGAAAGGGCGGTGGATACATTCACTCACTACCTTATGATTTTGAATCAAATTAATACTTGCAGCATAATCATATAGAATCTTAGCAAGAATCATGATGTTGTTATTTTTCCCTACCAAGTCGAGACTCGTAAGTTAGTAATCAGCAAAGATTACAAAGTCGATGAAAATCTTCTTGATCTTCTTATTCTTAAAACAAATCTCACAGTTCATTTTCTTTGATTTGAAAGAAATTAACCAACAAAGTCAAAAGTCGTGATGTGAGATCGTCTCATCTTGTTCATTTGCTGTATTTTTTTATTACTGTTTGTTAATGGTTTGATATTTGTTACTTATAAAGTGCTGTTACAGAAAGGAGTTACAAAATTGCTTTTACGGCTAAGGTGAAGAGTGATGGCTTTAACTTGAGTTTTCTTCTTCTTGTTGAATGTTTTGTCTTACTTTTTGGTGAAAGTAAATAGTAATCATAACTTATGGTGTTAATATTATAACCAACATATCTATTTTACCCCAAAAAGGAAAAGAAACTTACATATCTCCTTTTCTTTTCCTTATGATTTACGCTACTGATGTTTTCTTTCTTTGGATTTCATACTTCCATCTTAAACAAATACATTGTACCGTACGTTCTTTTGCTTGTGCATCTACGCATGGATATATGCGATTTATTTTAACAGCCGTGCCACTGTACCAGTAATCTAAGAAAATTTGTAAATTGAAAACGTAGAAAAAGTCTTCCGAGTTATAAATCATGAATGATGTGGAACATCTACTGTGAAATTTAGCCCTTTTGTGTTTTACAGAATCACAAACTCAAACTTAATAAGGTCACACACTTTCTCTATATGAATATTAGTCATCCCTCGAGGAAACAAAAAATGTTAACAAATGAGTTCACATTATTAAATAACAGCTCTTGAATACTGGGATTGGATTAAAATGGGGATTTGAAGACAAAAGAAAAATCTTTATACAAACACGAGACAAGAAGCATAAGGCCTTTTGTTCGATGTCGAATCTTAGGGCCTAGAAAGTAAAAATGTTCAGCCCACTAAATATTATTGGGCCGATACATCGTATATACCTAAAATACCCTTTGCCTTGTAGGATGAGTCAATTAATATTGACTTTGATGCCCCTTTGAGTCATACTATATATTCACACCAACCCCGCAGCGGAGACCTCGAAGAGTGAACTCCATTGAAGCTTATTAAAAGGAGGGAAGTTAGGTTCGTCGTACAAACCATCGCAAAGAGTTAGGTGAAACCAAAGGAATGGCCCCATCTCTCGCCGTTAACCGAGATCTCGTCGCCGGATCTCCGGAGAATGCTCCGGCCAAAGGACGTGCTTCAGTCTACAGCGAAGTTCAGTCTAGCCGAATCAACAACGCTCTTCCTTTGCCTTCTGTGCTGAAAGGAGCTTTCAAAATCGTCGAAGGTCCTGCTAGCTCCGCCGCCGGAAATCCAGGTGACGCCTCGGGATTGGGATTGAGTTCTTTTTATTTATTTATTTCGCTCTGATCTAATGATTGTGTATCGCTTTAGCTTGATCTGATACAACTATAGATCTTGTTTGTGAGGGAATCGAGGACCTGAATGATTCACGAAACCATATCAAATTCGTTTTATTGTATAGATCTGTGGTTTATGCTCTTCGTAAGAGTTGCAAATGATTTAGCGTTTGGTTTATGTGATTGCAGATGAGATTGCGAAGTTGTTTCCGGGTCTATATGGTCAGCCATCTGTATCGGTAGTTCCAGATGAGAGTGCATCTTCGTCTGCACCGAAATTGAAGATCGGTGTTGTTCTCTCCGGAGGTCAGGCACCTGGTGGCCACAATGTCATCTCTGGATTGTTCGGTAAGCGTTTCGTTCTTATGTCAAATGGTGCTTTCTTTAGCATTTTAGCTGATTGATTTGTGATTTTTTCTTTCTCGGCCTTTAGATTACTTGCAGGAGCGTGCCAAAGGAAGCACATTCTACGGATTCAAGGGTGGTCCAGCTGGGATCATGAAATGCAAATATGTCGAGTTGAATGCAGAATACATTCAGCCCTACAGAAACCAGGTACTGTATAGTTTATGAATCCTTTCCACGGGCTTTGTGATTGATTGAGATTTTAGAAGTTCATCATCATTTTTCGACTTATTTCAAGTATTAAAATCAATATTTACACTGTGATGATCTGTAACTGGTGGAGCATAAAATTCTCGGTTGGATTGAATGTGCTTTGTGTTTTCTGTCTCAATAGGGTGGTTTTGACATGATCTGCAGTGGAAGAGACAAGATTGAAACGCCTGAGCAGGTTGGATATTGTTTTCTAGTTTTAAAAAGATTTATTCCTGCTTCCAGTCATGCAGTAGGTAACTATAAAAGGCTCACGTGTGCAGTTTAAACAAGCTGAAGAAACCGCAAAGAAGCTCGATTTGGATGGATTGGTGGTTATCGGTGGAGATGACTCCAACACCAATGCCTGCCTCCTTGCTGAAAACTTCAGGTAAACCTGGCAATCAGATCATTTCATGTTTGTTGTTGAAACTTTGTCTTGGAGATTTATGTGTACGGAATCTTTAATACTTTGCTGATTCAGTATTTGACTTGCTTTTTTACTGGTGTGACTAGGAGTAAGAACTTGAAAACCCGAGTCATTGGGTGCCCCAAGACCATTGATGGTGACTTGAAATGCAAAGAGGTTCCTACTAGTTTTGGATTTGATACAGCTTGCAAGGTGATCATCCGTTTTGATCAATATTTTGTCTAAACTTTCCTCCGTATTTACTCAAATTTTTTGCTATGGTGAAACCTCTTAAAACCATTCTGATGCTTATGCAGATATACTCTGAAATGATTGGAAATGTCATGATTGATGCAAGGTCAACTGGAAAGTACTATCATTGTAAGTAATTGTGTGAAAGAAATTCTTTAAATTGCATCGTTTCTGTTCTGCACTTTTTGTTTACTGATGCTCGCAATGCTGGATCACATTTTACACTGCAGTTGTACGACTTATGGGACGTGCTGCTTCCCACATTACGCTTGAGTGTGCTTTACAAACTCACCCAAACATAACCATCATTGGAGAAGAGGTGTCTGCCCAGAAGCAAACTCTGAAGAATGTCACCGACTACATGGTAGAGGTTATCTGCAAACGTGCTGAGCTCGGTTACAACTATGGTGTCATACTGATTCCAGAAGGTCTTATCGACTTTATTCCTGAGGTGTGTTTTTGCGGTAGAAAATAAATTTATCACTTTCAAAATAATTAGTATGAATGCTGTTCTTTACTGATGAGTACTATTATTCTGTGACTTCTCAGGTCCAAGAGCTGATCGCAGAACTGAATGAAATTCTGGCAAATGAGGTTGTTGATGAAAATGGACTGTGGAAGAAGAAGCTCACAGAGCAATCAGTGAAGCTGTTTGATCTTCTGCCTGAAGCGATTCAAGAACAGCTGATGCTCGAGAGAGACCCACACGGAAATGTCCAGGTGGCCAAGATTGAGACTGAGAAGATGCTTATTCAGATGGTTGAGACCGAATTGGAGAAGAGAAAGCAAGCTGGTGCGTACAAGGGACAATTCATGGGACAGTCTCACTTCTTCGGGTACTTACTCGCTTTTCAAATGATCCAACCAAATCGCTCTACATAGCTGCATAATCCACTGTTTGATTATCAATGTGAAGGAAACAAGCTGATTTATTGACATGAATACAGGTATGAAGGAAGATGCGGTTTGCCTACAAATTTCGATGCCACCTACTGTTACGCACTCGGTTATGGTGCTGGAGCTCTCCTCAACAGTGGGAAAACCGGACTGATTTCTTCGGTTTGTACTCCCATCTCCACTCAAATCAGTTTTCTCCTTGTTTCTCATCTTCATCAAAACAGCCTTTGACAATTTACTTAATTGGCGCAGGTCGGGAACTTGGCTGCTCCTGTGGAAGAATGGAGTGTTGGTGGGACTGCTCTCACAGCCTTGATGGACGTCGAGAGGAGACATGGTATGGTTTCAAACGAAGACACTTTTGTTTTATGATTGCTTAGTAAATCTGAGATATTAAAAAACATGAGTTGATTTCAACTTGCAGGTAAGTTCAAGCCTGTGATCAAGAAAGCAATGGTGGAACTTGAAGGTGACCATTTGATTCCCTTCTCTTCTTATAGTTTTTGATGCAGCGGTAAAATGGACTTGCTAAGTGAATTTTTGGAATCTGCAGGTGCTCCATTTAAGAAATTTGCATCGCTGCGTGAGGAATGGGCATTGAAGAACAGATACATCAGCCCAGGTTTGTTACACACAATCTTTGTTTTGAACATAACATCTGTTTTTTTCAGATTCTTATCGGAAATGTTATCGACTCGCAGGTCCGATCCAGTTCACGGGACCTGGCTCAGACTCTCTCAGCCACACCCTACTTCTCGAACTCGGAGCTCAATAGTCTCGATAAGGATTAATCACTGCTCTCTTTTTTTTTAATGCCTTGTTGCGTTTCTGCTTTGCTTCGAATTATCTTGAACCCCTCCGTCTCCGTTCCATCTCTGTTTGAGTTGCTCGTGTTTTTCTTCGACAATATATATAATTATAGTACGAGTGATGACAGATTCTAAATTTAATACAAAGTTCTGAAGTCGGAGTGACGATAATTACTAGATTTTCTATTAGGAATATCATAAGCTAATAGAATCATGAAACGGTTATCAGTGTCCTATAAATCTAACTAACTCGTTTTCAAATGAAACTATACTGTAGGTTGCTTTGTTTATTCACTTTCAAATCTAACAGAACGCTGAACGCCTTCTAAATAATTTAAGAGCGCATCGTAAAAATATTGAAGTTATAAATATATAATCGATATCACCAAAGGTGTTGTTTTTGTAATTAGCTTAACTATAGGGAAAGCTTGGTCTAAAACGAATAATTAAATTATTACTGATGTTCGAATTTCAAACGAAGAAATAACAAAATTCAGACAATCTCTCTCTCTCAGTAGCTTCGTTAAATTCGGCAAAGCATTCGCGCGTGCTCTTATTTACGGCAATATCTTCTTACATCCTGTGGTTTAGTCTCTCTCATTTCTCTCTCCTTTTGTCCAGACAAGAGGAGAGAGAAAGAGAAAAGGAGGGGACTTTTGTTAATTATGGGACATGAAAGACCTGACGAAGAGAGACCCGAGTCACGTGATCTTCGTGTCTACAGAGGTCCACCGCGTCTCGGCCCGACCAGATTCTCTGCATTCGCCGGATCTTCGAATCCGAAACAAACGACCAAGCGAGGGAAGAGGAAGAGATTAACCAGAGCTTGGTACGAGACAAGGATGGGTAAAGCGGCCATTGGCGTAGTCTTGATTCTAGGTTTCTTCTTCCTCGTTAATTGGTTAATGCTCTCTCGGCTTCACGACGCTCGACTTTGGCTTCATAAAGGATTCCCTAAGAACCCTAACCTAAACCTGAAACGGGTTCATGCACAGGTTAATGATTGTAATCTGTAAACTGCACATGTTCCATAATTTCTTACATTTCTTGCGTTACACTCATTTTCACATACCACGATACAAAGAAAAATGATTTTAGCTTTTAACAGAGAAATTAAGTGAAAGGGAATCTTAGTACAATAAAATATTAAATGTTATAGTGTGGTAATGATTCTAATTCTAATGAGGGAGTTGTGGATTAAGAAATAGTACTTTGCTTGTGATGAAAGTTACACTGACCTAAACGTGTTATTTGGATTAGAATGAAGAGCGTAAAAAGTCTGGAAAACCAAAGAGGAAATATAACAGAACATATGATAGAATGTTGGGTTTGGCTGCTCAGGCTTTGGCAAAAGTAAGTTGTATATCTTCAAAACCCATCTCTTATCCGTAACATTGTTTTGTTACTCTGATTTCTAATATTGTTTGTTTGGTTGGAGCAGGAAAAACTTGAGCCAAAAGACTTATGGCAGGAGCCAAAGGTACAAGCTTTGGCTTGGAAGCCTTGTGCCGATCAACGTTCTTGGGCTCCCAAGGGTATCTCCGTATCTCTATCTTTGAAATAAGATTGATTACAGCTTGTTTCCTATAACGTTTTTTTTTCCTGATTTTTAGATGGCAAAAATGGATATATCATGGTTACTGCAAATGGAGGGATTAATCAACAAAGAGTTGCTGTAAGTTTCCTTCTACTTTAATCTTTGAAATTTATCTATTGACTATTTAACAGTAGAATTTTGTTAAACAGGTATGTAACATCGTTGTTGTAGCTCGGTTGCTCAATGCGGCTCTCGTCATCCCCAAATTCATGCTAAGCGATGTTTGGACAGATGCAAGGTAACTATTGTAAGCTCCTCGTCCTCTCTCTCAGTCTCTAACCGTTTTTGAGTGACCATTTATGACAAAATTTTTGAACTTTGCATTTGTAACGGTGTGTTGAACTTTGATGATACTTCATAGTCAGTTCGGAGATATTTATCAAGAAGAACATTTTATTAAGTATTTATCCCCCGATATTCGGATAGTTAAGGAACTACCAGAAGAGCTTCAATCTTTGGATCTTGAAGCAATCGGCAGCGTTGTGAGTTTACTTTCAAAACCGGATCTTAATATAATGCACACAAATCTCATCTTTCTTTCTTTTTTTTGTTCATGTTTGACACTTTATATCTCTTAAGGTTACGGACACGGATGTGATGAAAGAAGCTAAACCAGAATTCTATAAGGAACGCATTCTTCCTATACTACTCAAGAACAGAGTAATCCATTTCGTTGGATTCGGAAACCGCTTAGCCTTTGATCCAATACCATTTAAGTTACAGGTAGACATTTCCTCTCTAATCCTCTCCCATTTTGGATCTTTGTTTAGCTTTCTTTGACCTAAACTGTTTTGGAAGTAGAGGCTTCGGTGCAGATGTAATTTCCATGCGCTAAACTTCATTCCAAGCATACAAGAAACAGGTGCGTTGCTTGTGAGAAGATTAAGGAACAGTGAATCTTACCTTGGACCACTTGATCAGCCTCTCTTCGGTCAAAAATCCTTAATCTTGGACAAGAAGTTTGATCCTTCCGTGCAGAAGAAGGCATCTTCTTCTTCTTCTTCTAATTCCAAGTATCTGGCTCTCCATTTACGTTTTGAAATCGACATGGTGGCTCACTCTCTCTGTTACTTTGGTGGAGGAGAAACGGAACAGAGAGAGTTGGATACTTACCGACAAAAACACTTCCCGTCTCTCTCGTTTCTGACCAAAACAAAAAAGTTTGTTCTTCTTTATTTTTTTTCCAAACTAGAGTTTCTTCTTCCTTAATCTTTTGGGATTCTAAACCTAAAATGCTCTCTTTTTCAGATTCCCATCTCCTGATACTTTGAGGACGGAAGGACTTTGTCCACTAACACCGGAAGAAGCCGTGCTCATGCTCGCAGCTCTTGGCTTCAACCGCAAGACACGTGTTTTTGTAGCTGGCGCTAATATATACGGAGGATCAAAACGTTTAGATGTGTTAACAAGTTTATACCCGAATCTTGTCACCAAAGAGAAGTTACTATCTGAAACCGAGCTACAACCTTTCAAGAACTTCTCATCTCAGGTAAAAAACAAAAACAAAACGATTCGATTCGCCTCTATATGATCCTTTTAAGACTTTGGTGTATATATATATGTAGCTAGCGGCATTAGATTTCATCGGTTGTGCTGCGGCAAACGCTTTTGCGATGACGGATTCAGGGAGTCAGCTGTCGTCGCTTGTGTCCGGGTATCGGATTTACTACGGAGAAGGAAAAATGCCGACGATAAGACCGAACAAACGGAGACTTTCGGACATAATGTTGAAGAACAATACGATTGAGTGGAATGTGTTTGAGAAGAGAGTGAGAAAAGCGATTAGACAGACAAAACATGTCTTCGCTAGACCTAATGGTCGCAGCGTTTTTCGTTACCCAAGATGTAAAGAATGCATGTGTAATCATCATTAGACTTGATTTCTTTTGTACGTAACGTTTTTAACCGAGTTTTTTTTTCCCCGGGCATTGTAACCACTTTTCGAGTTCCAAGATTTCTAATCAACCATCAGCTAGACAATTTGAGAATTTTATAGAACCAACCGAATCCGATATACGTACAGCTTAATAACACTAATTTTTTTTCTTTGCTATAGTTATCTCTATATATTAAAGTTTTTTTTTAATTATCATAAGGAATCGCTTTAGGGTTTAAATAAGGTAAAAGATTCAAGAGATCAACAACAAATATTATCGGCTTTTATTTCTGCGTCGACAACTAACATCATTGAAGAGCATACCAAAAAGGATGATGTCTGGGTTTACTTTTCTTATTAATCTAGGCAAATTTTAAAACCCACCTAATTAACATTAACAAAACCAAAAAAAAACAGAAAGATATAGACGAAAGAAGGGACAAACCAATAGACATAAACACTTGAAAAAGAAACCTAGTTTAGCCCTAAACGTGTTAATTAGTAGTTAAAACTAAAAACCACCTCTAAGAGCAAGAACAAGATGAAGAGAACAACCGCCTTCGATTTTGTAATGTTTGGCGGTTTGGTCATCAGCAAGTTGTTTCCCAGTGTAGATGAGCCTTTGTTGAGGAGGTGGGATTCCTTCTTTCTCCTCAACTCGTTCCTTGATCTTTTCAATCGTGTCCATTGGATCGATTTCAATACTTATTTCTTTTCCTGTTAGAGTCTTCACTTTGATCTCCATGCTTCTTTCCTCGGCTTAAGTTTTTGTTTTTGTTTTCGTCTTTGTCTTGTGTTTGTGTGTGTATATATATATCCACAGGTAATCAACCGACTAGAGGTTTAATAATTTCCTTTTAGGAAAAAATCCAATTAGTGTAAGTACATTTGGAATACGAAATTTCAAATAAATCCACGAGTTCTCATATTTTTACCCTTAATCAAAGAATATATAGAAGAAAGCCCTATTTCACAAAACAAATTGAGATTGACTTGAACTATACTTTTCCTTTTAGATAGTAAAATAATTGCAAATTAGACCTTTTGTGTTTATAGATTTTTGTTCTTTATTTCTAAAACATACTAGAATCTAGAATCATCTATTTTACGGTGAGTTTGAAAATAATACTTTCAATGTTCCTAATGAATCTCATGGCCTTGAGAGAAATTAGAATTATGTGGTTAAAAGATACAACAATCTGAATTTCGAACCATTTTATTGGGATTTAATATTTTATTGGCTCGTGCACTCACGATCGACTTAGCCAGGTGAAAATTTGAAGTCGTACACATTGGGTTGCTTTGCATGCAAGAAAGCATTTTAAACAGAACAAGACCAGAATTTCGGTTTACGGCTCTCTCTCTTAACCGCATATTCGATGGCTGATCCGTAAGGGCCTGTCATAAATTGAAGAATGTCTTGGCAGGCCACATCTTTGCACATTGTACATAGATTGTTAAGAGTTTAGATATTATTCATCTAAAATTTGTATCTTTTCACGTCCTGGAGGCAAAACGATGAATAAATATGCACTCTTACTTTCGAACCTTTCTCCTTCAGGGGGTAGGCAACTATAGACTATTGTATTCATAATGGCAATATAACATGTTCTATTGTACGATTTGATAAAGAAGTTTGAAAAGTCAGTTAAAAAAAACGAACACGCAAGGTAAAAAAAGAGAAGGGACGATGATTGGTGGTGGTAGATATAACATACCGATTGCAAAGTTTAAATAAAAGTAGCTTAATCAGCTTCTTTACTCATAGATAAAAGTCTCCTAGAATGTGGACTACAAAACGAGTTCCACAAATAGCATACCGTTTTCACGATACTTAGCTCCTAACACAATTACACAAACACACATAAAGCAAGTCTAATTAAGTCATTCTTATTACAGAACCACAACAAACATACTGTTGTTATCTAGATACTCAAAAGTGACCTCTTGTCTACTTGGATAGGCGTGGGATGATGAAGTCGACAAGGAGACCCGTTGGCATTATGCCCTGAGACTCGTCGCCATCACTCGATAGTTTGGCAAACATACGAGTGAGAGACACCTTCATGAACGACGTTTTCTTCTTGTAGCAGATCTTCACATTCGCAATAGAGTCTCCCTTGAACTTCTCCACACTGCATATGATCACGTCCCTGAGTCCAACATAGCTTGTTCCTTCACCTGGGCCATCGTAGACTCCCTGCCACTCAATGAAAACATTGAACAAGATGAGATCAAATCTCTGAAAAGTTTCAAACGAATTAGAGCACTATATACCTCTCCAACGCTATCGATCTGCGGACTGAACACATGTAGCTTTGCTCCAACGGGTTGCTTCCCCAACAACTCAAACGCTTCCTCCAATTCCTTAGCCTCAATCACTTCTCCTTTCATCGGAACGCGAGGAATGAGAGAGGCAAATGGTGGAACCTTGAACACACATCCAAGATGGCCCCAATGCTCTTGTCTCGGTATCCCTTCTCTGAACGCACATTCAAGACAATCCTTGACGGTTAGCTCGCGGCGTGGCTGCTGATCCGTTTCTCCCTGACTGTTTGGATTGGCGATGTCCCTCAAGTATTCCACGCAGTCTTGCATGGTTACCCCGCGGCGCTGCTGCTCCAGTTCTCTCTGCCCGAGTTCCTTCTTGGGACCAGCGTTGTCCACCAGATACTGAGCTGAGTACTCAGTGAACTCACTGTCCAGCCCAAGTATGACACGCGCAGAGCTGATCAGATTCACAGCTACCATAGCCGCTCTTTCAGATGCATCTGCAAGACAAAAACAAACGAAACTTGAACACAATGCATGTGTAGCCAAATTCATATCTTGTTCTGTCAAATGATCAGTCAAACCAAAACACAGTTTTGTTTCCTTCTAATGACGCAAAGAGAGTAATATCAAGATTCAAGATTGGTAAGTTACTATGCTCTTCTTTGGAAGTCATTGCTCGTTTGCAATCTGGATGACAGCATGAGCATAAGCCTGAGCCTTGAGAAGCCATCTTCAATCACTTGTTCCTGCACAAAAATATGAAATTTGCGGTCAAAAAAGTTTCATAAACGCATTCTGAATGTAAAGCGAATCAAAAGGTACCATTTTTTTCAGAAACCCATTTTTCCTTAAGAGTCATTACCGAAGGAATAGAAAAGCAAGAGAGTGAGTATCTAGATCTAGAGTGTTGCTTCCTAATTAGGTCAGACGTACATCAGAATCAAGCAGAATAAGAAGACATTCAGACGAAAAATCCGAGAGTGACCAAACAAGTTAAAAAACATAGAAAGACGCCAAGACCTCACTAGCTCAAGTTCGGCAGAAACATAAATATCGTGAAATACAGAGAAAAATCGTCGAGCGAGAAGACAGAGAAGAACGTTATAGCTTCTTCTAACAAATAATAACCAGCTCAAAGAAGGATTCGACAACATTTATCAGAAAAAAAAAAAAAGTAAAACCCTAAAATGTAGCTCAAAAGTTCATCACTTTGTTCACTAATCGCAAGGGAAACGCCAAGTTCAGCTGCAGAATCCGTAGAGAAACAAAATCTAAGCTAAAAGATTCCGACTTTGACACAAAAATAAGAAAGTTACCGGAAACTGAGAAAGCAACGACGGAGTGGTAGAGTGACAGTCGCAATCGCCTTTTGCCTAGAAACTTTCCAATTGTAAAGTGTAACAACAATCCTCGCCGAAGATATTTATTTCCCCTCAAATGAGTCTCCAAAACGGCGACGGTTTTGGGATATTCCTCAACACGACGCCGTGTTTTACTCCCTTTTTTTCTCGTCTGGATCAACTACAGAGTGTCAAGTGTCCGATAGTGATTGCGTGAGCCAAAGAAAATACTAAATCGTAATAACCAGGTGTCGTCTTACCATTGGCAATTAGCAGTCTTCTAATCAACGTTGAAAATTGACATGCCTGTCAATCATGTTGCCATACGCCGTCGTTCGCCGTTCCCGCCTCTCCCCTAATTTCAAAATATTTTATTTTCGACCATTTCGAACCATTTTGTTGTGATTTAATATTTTTTGTTTGGCTCATGCAATCACCATCCGCCACCTGGCGCGTGACACTCTCCATGAGGTCACTCGCTTGAACCAAAAGAGATTCCACGTGACCTAAATAAATCCACAATTTCACATATTGTTGTTAAAGAATCCATAACAGAGGAAAGCTCTGTTTCACAATCAAATTGAGCTTGACGTGACCTATACTTTTCCTTTTAGATAGTATGAATTTTGCAAATTAGACCTTTGTGTTTATAGATTTGATTTTTTTTTTGGGTCCCAAGACATATTATAGTCATCGATTTTACTTGGTTATTCTGAAAAAAGATACTTTCAACTTTCCTAATGCATTTCATGGTTATAGATACAACAATCTGAATTTCATTTTTTTTAGAATTAATTTTTAGTCTGAAATTTTTAATAACAAATCATTGATTCTATAAGAAATTAACTCAAAATAACACAATCCTCTAAAATCTCGTTCAGACTCGAATCATTATTCGAAATGTGTGATTAGATATTTTTATTGGACTTATGACGAGAACATAGTGAATAAGTGGGTTTCTTTGCGTGCAAGAAAGCATTCTAAACCGAACCATTCCAAAATTTCGATTTACGGATCTCTTCTAATCGCATCTTCCATGTAAAATGCCTTGGCTCCCGAAGCTTTTGGTATATATTGGCCCAATAACTTTTGGTAGCGAGCATAGTTCTGACATCTTTGCACATTGTACATTAGATTGTTACGAGTTTAGATTTTTTTCATCAATGTCTTTTTATCTTTTAATTTCGAATCTTTGTCCTTCAAGTGGTAGGCAAGGATAAACTATTGTATCTTTCCGATTCGATAAGAAATTTTAAAAGTCAGTTAAAGAAACGAACACGCAATGAAAAAAAGAGAGGATGATGATGTGAAATGCCCAAAAGGTGGTACATTTAATTTAACATACCGATTTCAAATTTAAATAAAAGTAGCTAAACCAGCTTCTGTACTCATAGATAAAAGTCTCCTAGAATGTGGACTACAAAACGAGTTCCACAAATAGCATACGGTTTCATGATATTTCCGAGCATGTTAACACACAGAAAACAAGTCTAAATAAGTCATTCTTATTACAGCACTACAACAAACATGTTGCTGTCTAGATACTTAACAAGAAGCACTAAGCTCTGGTTTACTGGGAGAAGCGTGGGATGATGAAGTCAGAAAGGAGACCCGTCGGCTCTATGACCTGAGACTCGTCGCCAAGTGAGGTAAGCACACGATCAAGAGACACAGCAATGAACTTAGTCTTCTTCTTGTAGCAAATCCTCACTTGCGCAACCTTCTTGTCTCCCATCTCTGTCTTCCCCTCTCCAGTGACCATCACATCCCTAAGTCCAACATAGCTTGATCCAGCACCTGACGGCCCTTCGTAAACTCCCACTTCCTGCCACACAATCAACAAAATGAACAAGATCAGATAGAGACATTCATTCCTCTGAAAATTTGAAAAAAGAAGAGAAGAAGCTTACATCATCAACAAGATCAATCTCCGGACTGAAGACATGCAGTTTAGCTCCAATCGGGTGCTTCCCCAACAACTCAACTGCTTCTTCCCATTTCTCAGTCTCAACCACTTCTCCATTCATGGGGACGCGAGGTATGAGACAAGCAAATGGGGGAACCTTGGAGACACATCCCAAATGTCCCCACTGCCCTCTTCTCGGCAACCCATCTCTGAAAGCACACTCAAGGCAGTCCTTCACCGTTAGCTCAGGGCGTTCTTGATCCGTTTCTCCCTCCTCGCTAGGAGTAGCTATGTCCCTCAAGTAGTCAAAGAGGTCTTGGATCGTTACACCGCGTCCTTGACCCCACTCTCCCTGCCCAGAGTCCTTCTTGGGACCAGCGTTGTCCACCAGATACTGAGCTGAGTACAGAGTGTTCTCACTGTCAAGCTTCAGTATACCACGCGTCATGGTGATTAGATCAACCGCTAACATTGCTGCTCTCTGAGACGCATCTGCAAGGCAAGAAAAACAGACCCAAATTCATTTTATCCTTTCTAATGGTCGGTCAAACTCAAACCAAATCACAGTTTTTCTTTCTTCTTCTTCTAATGACACAAATAGAGTAATTTAGAGATCTCTAGAGTGATGATAAGTTACCGTAATCTTCTTGCGCATTCAATGCTCGTAGGCAATTTGGATGACAATCTGAGCTCGGTCCTTGAAAAGCCATCTTCAATCACTTATCCCTGGCCTGCACAGACAAAATTCTTTCATACGACATTCTGAATGTAAAGCCAAAATTGTTTCATAACACATTCTGAGTGTAAAGCGAATCGAAAGGAACGATTTTTTTCAGAAATCCATTTTTCTTAAGAGCCATTACCGAAAGAAGAGACAAAGCAAGAGAGTATATAGTAGAGTGCTGCTACCTAATTAGGTCAGCAATCAATCAGAGAAGACATTCAGAAAGAAGATATATAAAGCAGAGACCAGCAAAGGAAAACACAAAGCAAGACCTCACTAGCTCAAGTTCGGCAGAAACATAAACATAGTGGAATGCAGAGAAAAATCGTCGAGCGAGAAGACAGAGAACAACGTGATAGCTTATTTAACAAAGGATAACCAACCAAAAGAAGGATTCAGCAACTTTCGTCAAAGAAAAAAGTAAAACCCTAAAACGTAGCTAAAAGTTCATCTTTTTGTTCACTAATTCGCAAGGGAAATGCCAAGTGAGAAGCAGAATCCGTAGAGAAACCAAGCCTAAGCTAAAAGATTCCGACTTTGAAACAAAATAATAAACTTACCGGAGACTGAGAAAGACGACAACGGAGTGGTAGTGACAGTCGCAAATCACCTTGGCCTAGAAAATGAGAGAAAGCATAGCTGAAGATATTTATTCCCCTCAGATTAGCCTCCAAACGACGACGGTTTTGGGATTTTCTCTAACACGACGCCGTCTCGGGACTGTCTCTTTTTCTTGTCCGATAGTGGTTGCACTAGCCAGAAAAATATATTAAATCATAATAACCAGGTGTCGATTCACCATTGGTACATGACAGTCTCTAGTTGATCAACGTTGCCAAACGCCGTCGTTCGCAATTCCCGCTTCTCCGGACACTTGGGGCGTGACACTATCCCATACTCGCTTGAATCAAAATAGAATCGACGTGGCATTTACGAAAGTCCACCGTTGCTGCCCCACGTGGCACTTGCCACATCTGGCTATTTTCATGATCAAATCTAAATACAATAATTAATTAATTGATAATTACATACCAACGTACACTGATTATTTTTCTTTTTCCCGGAAGACAAAGCTTTCTATATCACATGACCCCCAATATTTTCATTGCATTTCGGTTTATTCCTTCAACTTCTTATATTTATAGAAATACCAATTTATTTTTCTGAACTTTAGTTTACTGACTCACTGATACAAAATTTCATTATATAAAGATAGCTTACCGATATTCTTTTTTCTCTTACGAGATTGTAAGATATAACAAGATGTAATTGTAGATTAATATAAATATCAAGTTGGGCAAGGCAGCTGTCTAATAATGTAAAACTATGGGGTTTTAACTTACACTTAACGCTTGACAAGAAATTAAAAAAAAAGTGAATTTAAAGCCTGAGACTATCAAGATTTCAACTTTCAAGAAAGAGCCTCATACTATACGCGGGACCAACGTCACATTATATTTATAATTCACCCAATACCAACGAATAAAAGAATAAAGAAAAAACAAGCTTTTCGATGTCAAAGGTTTTGAAAAGCATTTATCCTTCCTCTTTCTTTATCGTCCGTGTTTTTTCAGCGTTTATCACAGCTAAAAACAGCAGGGCGTCTCTATCTTCCTCTTCCTTTTTGTTTATGTGCATAGCGTAAGACCGATCACTCAGGTTTCTCTATTTTTTTTTTCTTGTTTGGTGTGACTTTATAAGAGTTGGAGTATACTTTTGGATTGAAGCCCTTACTTCAGCAATTTGGTTCTCTAGGTTCGTCACATATTTTCATCCTTGAATTTAAAGTTTCCCTGTATTTTTATAATCTTATAGCTAGGTTGCTTCTTGAGAAGTTTAAGGAAAAGGGTCTTTTCGTTGTCAAAAAGAGACGTTACTACAAAAAAAAAAAAAAAAAAAAAAACAATTCTGGGTTTTGGGTCTCTTAAGAGATCTTGATCAAGGTAATTAGTTCAAATCATTTCTTATATTTAGTAGTTTCTCTAATTAAGAGTTTAACAAGTTTAAAATTTTGAAATCTTGTCTATAGATGTCTTATATTTTCTTTCTTTTTTTGCTTAGTGAGTAGTTAGGTGAATGAGGACGAGAGGAACAAGAAACTTATAAGGAATGAAATTTAAATGTAGACATAAATGTTCTCTCCTTTTTGTTTGAATGTTGTGATAATATTCTTACCATCAATTTCCTTTTTTAGAGATTTTATGGACTTATCAATTTATTTTAAAATCTTAGTAAAATAAATTTCCATAAAGAAGAAGATAACCATAAATAAAAGTGTAATTAATTCGTCCTGCTTAGATATACACACGCAATTTGAATGAATTTAAGGCTGAATACTTTTGTAGGCCAAGCCTCTGAATTCAAAGGGTTTAATAGATTTTAGGGTTGACTTATTTTGCAGGTGAAGCATTTGATTTCAGAGGTGAATTTTAGATTGTATAGATTAAGAGATGGCAACACTAGGAGATATTGGATTAGCGGCGGCAATCAACATACTCACAGCCATCATCTTCCTTTTGGCATTTGCAATCTTGAGGATCCAACCATTCAACGATAGGGTTTATTTCCCTAATTGGTATCTGAAAGGTATTCGAAGCAGTCCTCTGCATTCAGGTGCTCTTGTGAGCAAGTTTGTGAATCTAGACTTAGGCTCGTATCTACGGTTCTTGAACTGGAGGCCCGCGGCTCTGAGGATGCCTGAGCCAGAGCTTATTCATCATGCCGGGTTAGATTCTGCGGTGTACTTGAGGATTCACTTGACAGGGTAGTGTTTCAAGCTTTTGAAAGATTCTTGCTTTGCATAGTTTCATCTTGAAACCTAATGGACTTTTGGATATTTACTCTGTTTTTCTCAGGCTTAAGATCTTTGTACCGATAGCATTACTTGCGTGGTCGATTCTTGTACCTGTAAATTGGACAAGCGATGGGCTGCAAATAGCAAAGCTACGTAATGTAACATCTAGTGATATTGATAAGTTATCAATCTCTAATATCGAAGGTGGATCAGACAGGTTTGCAAATTACTCAAAAATCATATTGTGTGTTTTCTTCCCTTTGTGATTTTGAAGTTTTATGGCTGTTATTAAATATTTGAAGGTTTTGGACTCACCTAGTGATGGCTTACGTTTTCACATTCTGGACTTGTTATGTTCTATGAAAGAGTATGAGAACGTAGCTTCTCTGCGTTTGACATTTCTCCAGTCGGAGCAGAGGCGTCCTGATCAATTCACGGTAAAGCTTTATATTATATGATCAGTTTTGTTTCCTGATGTAACACTGGAATGATCTGGTTTTGCTTTCGCAGGTTTTGGTTAGGAACGTACCAGCGGATCCAGATGAGACCATTAGTGAAAGTGTGGAACATTTCTTCATGGTTAACCATCCAGACCATTATCTTACACATCAGGTTATATAATGGCTCATTGCTCAGAAACAAATAGTTTTATTTTTTTTGGGTTTCGCTTAAATTATCCTGGAACTTGACTATACAGGTTGTTTACGATGCAAACGATTTGGCGGATTTAGTAGAGAAGAAGAAGAGCATGCAAAACTGGCTTGACTATTACCAGTTGAAGCATATAAGGAACAAGGATCAAAGGCCAAGGTTAAAGGTAACTGATGGCTTTTAGAGACTCTTTAGACACATACTTAAAGAAGCTAAACTGTTTTATGTTGTGTTCTTGGGGGAAACCAGACAGGTTTTCTCGGGCTATGGGGAGAGAAAGTAGACGCCATTGATCATTACATAGCTGAAATCGAGAAAGTAAACAAGGAAGTAAGTGTCATTATCTTCTCCATAGCATCTAGCAACGGGTTCTTAGTTGGAAACAACCAAAACTGATTTTTATCTTTTATGTTTCTTAGATAGCAGAAGAAAGGAAGAAGGTAAAGAAAGATGACGAGAACGTAATGCCAGCAGCTTTTGTCTCTTTCAAAACACGTTGGGGTGCTGCGGTCTGTGCACAGACACAACAGTCGAGAAATCCGACAGAATGGTTATCCGAATGGGCTCCAGAGGCGAGAGAAGTGTTTTGGTCAAACCTAGCTATACCTTACGTCTCATTAACAGTAAGGAGGCTTGTAATGCACGTTGCCTTCTTCTTCCTCACATTCTTCTTCATGATTCCAATAGCCTTTGTTCAATCCTTAGCAAGCATCGAAGGCATCGAGAAATCAGCTCCTTTCCTCACAACCCTCGTGGAGAAGTAATTGTTTCTCTCTCTTTCTCTCTATCTCTTATTGCCTCTGCTTGTTATGAGTTGGATGTTGAATTTTGCTATTGTTTTTTTTGCAGGGATCTAGTTAAATCATTTATCCAAGGGTTTCTTCCTGGTATTGTGTTGAAGCTCTTTATAATATTCCTGCCAAGCATCTTGATGGTCATGTCCAAGTTCGAAGGGTTTGTTTCGTTATCATCGTTAGAGAGAAGAGCTGCTTTTCGGTATTATATCTTCAACCTCGTTAATGTCTTCCTCGGAAGCATTGTCACCGGCTCTGCTTTTGAACAGCTCGATTCTTTCCTCAAACAATCTGCAAATCAGTAAGTTGAAAAAACTCCCACACTTCTCTGTTTTTCTCTGTATCGATCGTCAAGCTTATGTATGGCCTTGTTAGGATTCCTAAGACAGTTGGAGTAGCGATACCGATAAAAGCGACGTTTTTTATAACGTTTATAATGGTTGATGGTTGGGCTGGCGTTGCGGGGGAGATTCTGAGGCTGAAGCCTTTGATCTTCTTCCATGTCAAGAACTTCTTCTTGGTGAAAACAGAGAAGGACAGAGAAGAAGCTATGAATCCAGGACAGATCAATTTTCATGCGACAGAGCCTCGGATTCAACTCTACTTCCTCCTCGGTCTTGTCTATGCTCCGGTCACTCCTGTTCTTCTCCCTTTCATTATCATCTTCTTCGCTTTGGCTTACCTCGTCTTTCGTCACCAGGTTCGTATAACAATATACTCTGTTTCTTGTTTTGAACATCTTCAAGATCCTTTTTTTTTTCCCGGTTAAGCTTTTCCGGTTTGTTGTTTTGCTGATTGGTATCATTTTTTTTTGGCAGATCATAAATGTGTACAATCAGGAATACGAAAGTGCAGCTGCGTTCTGGCCAGATGTTCATGGACGTGTGATATCGGCGTTGATCATCTCGCAGATCCTTTTGATGGGATTGATGAGCACTAAGCGAGCAGCTCAGTCCACTCCTTTCCTCATCGCCTTACCGATTCTAACCTTTTTCTTCCACCGGTTCTGCAAAGGCCGGTATGAATCGGCATTTGTACGTTATCCGTTGCAGGTCAGTGAAAAATCAATCTCACATTTGCAACTTAAACCGAGGTATTGTCACCGGTTTTGGTTTATCTGTTATTGATCTCATAAGGCTCGGTTTGCAGGAAGCTATGATCAAAGATACATTGGAACGAGCCAGAGAACCGAACTTTAATTTGAAGCCTTATCTTAAGAAAGCATATATTCATCCGGTATTCAAAGACGACGAGTATGAAGATGGTCGGTCTGAGGTTTCCGGTTCTTGTTTCGATGATTTGGACGAAGAATGTGTTACTGTGCCGACCAAACGTCAGTCAAGGAAAACTACGCCGGCGGTTAGTCATGCTAGCCGCGATTCTCCGATTTCACCGTCAAATGTATAACCAGAACCGTTGATTTTCACTTAACCGGTTCGGTTTTATACGGTATAGAAAGAAACGGAATTAACTGTTGGGAGTCTGTGTTTTACATTTTTGTTTATTCAAATTTTGTATATTTCTCAACCGTAGAAACAACCTCGAACTATATTTCTATTTTTAGTAGACAATTTTTCCAGTTTATGATTGGGTTGTTTTAACTTTTAAGTACAGTAACGCAGAAACAGAACACCATTTTTTTCATATAAAAAAATGAAACAGTACCTTTTTCTTTTTTCTCTTTGGTCAAGAGAAACAGTTCTGACTACACTTTATTGCAGATTTTTTTAAAAATAATAATAATTCAAGAAAAAGTAATGCTGACAAATCAAAAACTTATATGACCACCATAATAATAAATGCAAATTTACTAAAATACACATCATCATAATTGGAGAGTATCTGGTTTTGTGTATCAAAGCTAGATACATTGTACGTACATAGTTTCTTTCCACCTTATTTCCACCTAAATTACACAGATTAGGAAAAACATACTATTTCCTTTTGCTGTTAAGGAAAAATATATTATCCTGATTTTTCATGAAATTACACATATATATCTGTCGACAAAGAAAAGAATTGGAGTAGCATAATTGTTACATTCCGTAAAGCGTTATTCTCACGCGCGGACACCACGTTTTGCCGTACGTGAGAATAGGGAAGTAATTAAACAACATTGACCAAAGAAACAACATTAAAAACCATTCTCTTAATTCAAAAATTAGATAAGCTTTGGTGTATGTGTCCAAGCGCCAATCGATGCTTCCGTCTGAAGAGCCAATCTAAAAACGCCACGCAGGTCTATTATCGCGGTCTGGTCACTTCAGGTTTCACATCCAACGTACGGTACGAGTTTAGCTAACTGTAGAAGCGGCTCTTTAAACGTTTCTCTTGACTCTTTTTAGATTTTTGTTCCTTTTATCTTTTTCTTTTATTACCCATCAAATTCTTTCCTTCGTTCTCTTCCTTCTCTGACTGTGAAAATAAAAGTTCAGAAATATCTCTTTCTTCTGTGTTTTACTGTATCAGTAACATTTTTGGGGGTTTCGTTGAATCATGTCAGATGAATGATTTAGCTAAATCAAGGATTTTTCATCGTTCACCGCGAAGAAATCGTCTTTGAGCTGGTTTTTATTTTTTTATCAGAAAGGTGATGCTCCTCCCTAACCTGTTTCGTTACATCTCTTTTTAATTTTCTCATTTCTTTTCGTCTTGAAACCAATATTTTGTTTATTCGTTAAGTTTTTTTCAATTATCACTCTGAGTTAATACCTCTGTTTGTTTTTTTTCCCCTGATATATCTGCTGTTTGATATTATTTAAGAATTGGGAAAAAAAGAAAAGTGATTGAGTGAGTCGTTTAATTTTGAATTTCTGAAGCTTTTTTTGGTTATTGACATTTGATTAGGTAGGTGAGATTTGAGAAAATGGAGGGTTTAGTTGCTGCTAATGGAGTTAATGTCAAGCATAATGGTGTAATGGAGAGTAAAACGGAAGATTCTTGGCCAGAGAAGAAGGATTCGGTGAAGCCAACAAGTAATAGCAGTGCTTCAGAGATAGAAGAAGAGAGCAGTGTGACATTTCCGAAGCTGGTTTCTAATAAAAAACGGAAACGGTCTAAAGCTGATGAAGTTAAAGAAGGTAAAACCAAACCTCCAAGAAAGACGAGAGCCTCAAAGAAACGTGATTTATGCAATGAAGGAAATGGTAATGATGAAGAGAAAGCGAAGCAGAGAAGCTCTGTGAAAAGGAAAGAAGAAGAGGAAAGGGAACAAGAACTGCAACTAGTTCCTTTCGTCAAGACACGAAGCAGGAACCGTTCGGATATTCGGTTGTATGAAGATGAGACAGATGTTGATAACGGTTCATGTTCAGAGTCTGAGTCAGATTTGTCAGATTCTCGTCTGAAAAACGACAAGTTTAATTACTGCAGAAGCATGACAAGGAGTTTAAAGGTAACACTTGTTCTTGGATAATGTGAAAATTTACTGAGCTTTTGTCTGAAATTCATGTTTTCCTTTTTCATGTTTTTCCTTACACAGGCAGATTTGGGAGACCTTGCAATTTGCCATCAATGCTCTAAAGGGGAAAGAAGATACCTTTTCATTTGCACATATTGTGAAGAGAGGCTGTATTGTTTTCCATGCATCAAGAAATGGTTAGTTGGTTCATTACAATTTTTTCTTCTGTCTCATAACAAAATGTAGCTTTCATCATTATCCTCAAACACAACATTCTTCTTTGCGGATTGTTACAGGTATCCTCATTTGTCCCATGAGGATATCATTGAGCAATGTCCTTTCTGCCGCAGAATTTGCAACTGTTGCATATGTTTGCAGTCTAGTGGATTAATCGAGGTATGGTTGTATTCTTAAAGAAAATGTGTGGTGTTTTGTATTGAGAGGATCGCAAGATTGATACATGTAAATCTGTTTGTGTTACAGACATCAAAGAGGAAGCTCAGTAATTACCAAAGATTCTATCATCTCCGGTACTTGATTGGATCGATGCTTCCTTTCTTGAAAATGTTACGCAAAGCGCAAGATCAAGAAATTATAACCGAGGCAAAGATTCAAGGTACTGTATATATGGATCTTTATCTTCTAGTACCAAAATTGCTGCAAGATTACTTATTGTTTTGTTCTATAGGGTTACTGACTTCTCAAGTTGACATCTCCGAGACTCTATGCTCAAATGAAGAGCGCGTCTTTTGGTAAGTATCATCCTTTGTTACGTGTTGAACAGCTCTATTTTGATATATTACTGAAAAATATATATTTGTGTGTTGTGTAGTAACCATTGTGCAACCTCAATTGTTGACTTGCATCGAAGATGTCCAAAGTGCTCTTACGAACTTTGTCTCAACTGTTGCCAAGAGCTCCGTGGAGGGTGGCTTTCAGAACGACCGGAAATCAAGTCACAGTTCGTGAACAGAAGAAGCCGATATATGCACGGCGAAGATGCAGAACCGAGCTCTGCTTCTGCTCCCGTGGATGATGAAGCTAATAACAACCAGTCCATCAAGTGGAATGCTGATGGAAATGGAAGCATAACATGTGCGCCAAAAGAGCTAGGCGGTTGCGGTGATTCTGTTTTGGAGCTTAAACGCATCCTACCGTTTACTCTGATGTCAGATTTGGAGCAAAAGGCAGAGACTTTCTTAGCAACTCATAGTGTCGATCCAATGATGTCATATTGCAGATGTTCTTCTGATTTGGAGATGAGTAGTAATAGTATGATGAGGAAAGTAGCTTCGAGGAAAGGATCAAGTGACAACTTCCTCTACTCTCCTGATTCTTTTGATGTCCTGAAGCTAGAGGAGCTTCTTCACTTCCAAGAGCATTGGTCTAAAGGCGAGCCAATGATTGTTCGAAACACTCTCAACAACACAGCTGGTCTAAGCTGGGAGCCAAGTGTCATGTGGCGCGCGTTGCTGTCCGAAAACGTTGATTCAGCTGCAACTAGCTCCTCTAACATGTCTGAAGTCAAAGCAATCGATTGTTTAGCTAACTGCGAGGTGGAGATCAAAACTCAGGACTTCTTTGAAGGATACAGTAAAGGAAGAAGGTACGGTAACTTCTGGCCTGAGATGCTGAAGCTGAAAGATTGGCCTCCTTCGGATAAGTTTGAAAACCTTTTGCCTCGTCACTGCGATGAGTTTATCTCGGCGTTACCGTTCCAAGAATACAGCGATCCTAGATCAGGGATTCTCAACATTGCTGCCAAGCTTCCTGATGGAGTTCTTAAACCAGATCTTGGTCCGAAAACTTACATTGCTTACGGAGTTGCAGATGAGCTTGGGAGAGGCGATTCTGTGACTAAGCTTCACTGTGATATGTCTGATGCAGTAAGCTTTCTCAATTGCTTACACGTGTTTTCACAATGTTAAATGAAATTGTGGTTTTGATTAGATTATAATGTTTGTAGGTTAATATTCTGATGCATACGGCTGAAGTAACGATAACTGAGGAGCAAATGACTGCAATGGAAGCTCTGAAACAGAAACACAAGCAACAGAATGAGAAAGAGCTTCATGAGCAAAATGGTTTTGACAAGGAAGAGATTGTGAGTGATGAAAATGGGGTTCATGATGAGACAGGAAGTGCGCTTTGGGACATATTTAGAAGAGAAGATGTTCCAAAGCTTGAAGAGTATCTGAGAAAGCATTGCAAAGAATTCAGACATACTTTTTGCTCTCCTGTTACAAAGGTAATAAAATAGTCTGTGAAACGTTTTCATTTCTGAGTCTAGATGTTGATTATTGTATACTGATGGTTTTTGAGGATTCTTTGGTTAGATTTATCATCCGATACATGATCAATCCTGTTTCTTAACCGTGGAGCACAAAAGAAGACTCAAAGCGGAATATGGTATGGTGCTTGTAACTGTAATAACTGTCACTTCCTGAGTTATTTATTATCCACATTTTATTCATTTGTTTTTTGTTGTTTTTCTGGTTGGTTTGAATGCAAGGGATTGAGCCATGGACATTTATGCAAAAGCTAGGAGAAGCGGTTTTTATTCCTGCGGGCTGTCCTCATCAAGTTCGGAATCTCAAGGTTGTTTTTGAATGATTTTCTGTTTTATTAACTAATTTTTCTTTCTCATTGTTGTTTTAACTTGTATAACGGAATTGGAACAGTCTTGCACAAAGGTAGCTGTTGATTTTGTATCACCAGAGAACATACATGAGTGTCTCCGTTTGACTGAAGAGTTTCGACAACTTCCTAAGAACCATAAAGCCAGAGAAGACAAACTTGAGGTGATTCTTTTTTTCTTAGAAAGTCAAATCTTGAATACTATTGTTTATCTTTAACTGACTGGTGGTTTCTTCAATGTTGATTAAATAGATAAAGAAGATGGTGATCTATGCTGTCGAAGAAGCTCTGAAAGAACTGGAGACGTTATTGCCAGATTTAAGCTAAAAGCTTAAATACTTTTGTTGTGACATATTGTTTCCCAAACCTTTTTTTTTAGCAGGAGACAGCAAATTTTTGTAGATTGTGTAAAGCCATGGTTGTTGTAGTTGGCTTTTGCTGTTGATGACAAGGATTCCCTGCTTTTTATGAATGTAAATTTTTGAATTCGAAGCCATTTTTTTGGCATATGAAATTTTACTAACTTCCTTGTCATGTTTGGTATTACTACACTATTCGCAGTGCCAATGGGACATCCAAACACAAAAGAGAACATCACAAATTAATCATAATAGGCTGTAACTGTTGATGATATATTTTATTTTAAAGAAATAGTATACATTTAGGATATTGTCTTGGTTATACTTTGTGTGTTATATATAATTTGGTAATTAGGTGATGACACCATTTTAAAGATTTCTCTTCGGTTACAAAGAAACCGTTATTCTTTTTCGTGTAATATTTAAAAACTTAAAACTTGATCAAAGAGTACATTATCAATAGAGAGTATACCATTTCTGACATTCGTGATGGGTTTTCTTTCTTTTGATAACTTTTTCCTAGTTGAATTTTGTTTTATTTAGGAAAGCATAATACACCGATTTGGTAATGTTTTAAATTTTATTTTTTGCTTTGACTATCTTAAATTTGGAAACATTGTCAATGGATTTGTAATTTACCTTGTGGGTTGGTCCCACTGAACTTAAAAGTATATACGTAGACTTTTGCAAACGACGTCGTTTTCAAAGTTTCTCCGTCTACCATCATCATTCTCGTTTTCCGTCGTCTTCTCCTCTCAAATCGAAATGTTTTTAACGCCAGTTCTTCGGTTTCAATTTCTCTCCTGAAATGTTGACTTCAAAAACCCTAAACAGATTTTGATTACCCGTTTCCTTAACATAAACAGTTGGGACTCTGGATGATCGCAATCCTCCGAGGTACAATACAATGACGAGGAAAGCGCAGCCGCAACCGCAGCATCCAGTGTCACGCCGCGGCGTCGCGTGGCTCGGATGGAAGCTCATTATCGCTTTCTCCTTCGCATTATGCCTTCTCGCCTTCCTCAGGATCCACCTACAGTACTCCCTGACGACGACACTCTCCGTCGCGGGATCTCTTAACCCCGTCCGGAGCTACTCCGGCGACGACCGTCCGAAAGTCGCCTTCCTCTTCTTAGCTCGCCGTGATCTCCCGCTTGATTTTCTGTGGGATAGATTCTTCAAGGTCAAACTCGCAGACTTACGTCTTTGATTAGTTTTCTGTCACTGGCTGTTTTCTAAATTTGGAAAATTGCTTGCTGCTTCTGGTCAATTTCGCAGGGTGCTGATCCGGCGAATTTCTCCGTTTATATACATTCACTACCTGGTTTCGTCTTCAATGCGGAAACCACGAGATCACAGTTTTTCTATGATCGCCAATTGAATAATAGCATCAAGGTGAGTCTTCATTTTCTTTCAGAAATTCGTCTGAAAATGCAATTGAAGATGAACACAGTACTATTGTATGCCTGAGAACGTATCAGAAGAGATCTAAAATAAAATACTTTTTGGCATTTATTAACCATGAACTGTTCCTAAGGATTATAGTGGAGGAATTGAGACTTGAGATTTCATGGTTATAGGTAATATGGGGGGAATCAAGCATGATTGCAGCAGAAAGATTGTTGCTTGCATCTGCTTTAGAGGATCAGTCAAATCAAAGATTTGTTCTTCTCTCTGACAGGTGCGCTTCTTTGAGCATTACTCATCGAGTGCTTCTTATGCCTGACCATACCTTCTTATATGTGATTACGCAGTTTTTTTCTCTCTTTCCTTCAATTTGCTTCTACTTTCTGTTTTGCAGATGTGCTCCGTTATATGACTTTGGCTATATATACAGATATCTTATCTCTTCACCGAGGAGTTTTGTGGATAGGTAGATTGCAAGTCTGAATTTTTTTTTTGAGATTTATCATTACTTTGTGAATATGTTAGTAGAACCACTTGACTTATATGGCCTGATAACTGGTGTATCATAAGAGGAGTTTTCTAGATGTTGATAAGTGATTACTATGTTTCTCTCTATTTGCAGTTTTCTTCATACTAAAGAGACACGGTACAGTGTGAATATGTCTTCTGTCATACCTGAAGAGAAATGGCGAAAAGGATCCCAGGTATCTTCATTATCTTCTTTTGAAACAAACATTGCAGAATTGATTGCTTTCTTAGAGTTTTAAAGCCTAGTTTCTTCTGGAAATTTAAACACCAGGGTGCAGTTCATGAATGCTGTAATCTCATCCTAGCTTTATCTATTGCAGTGGATGTCTGTGATAAGAAATCATGCAGAGGTCATTGTAAATGATGGTACCGTATTCCCCGTTTTTCAGCAATTTTGCAAGGTAAAGATCGAACTCTATGTGTACTCATTTCGTTATTGCTTGGTTTCATTGAGTAGCGATCAAAATTAAAAAAAACCACAGATTATTTGTTGATTTCTCTTTCAATTTGCAGAGAGCTCCACCTATAGGTTCCCAACAGGAATGGCTGTTTCTTGTAAGTGATACTTCAAAAAAATTCCATTTAACAGCTGCAGACTGAATCATCGATTTATGTTGATTCTTTGTGCTAGCTAGAAAACAAACTCAATTGTGTCTAAATTGAAGTCAGTGACACTTATCTCCATTTGATATGCCTTTTTACGTCAATAAAATAGTGGATGTTTTAACATTTGACGTTTGATGTGAACTCAGAAACAGAAGCGGCGCAACTGCATCCCAGATGAACACTATGTGCAAACATTGCTTACGGTAATCCTATCTTCTTTAAGAAACATCTCCCATTTTTGTTTCTTTCCTTCATCTAAAAAGTTCCAAATTGGTTATGTAATCAAATGTGATCTATTCAGATGCGAGGACTAGAGAGTGAAATGGAACGAAGAACGCTGACATACACTGTATGGAACATTTCGGGTACAAAATATGAAACCAAGTCTTGGCATCCCGTCACTTTCACATTTGAAAACTCCGGCCCTGAGGAAATACAAAAAATCAAGGTCCATCGTTTTTTACTTGTAACTATAACATCACAATGGATCTTTAAGTAGTCTCTTAACTCTTTTTTTTTTTTTCTTATTCGTGGGACAGAAAATTGACAATGTCTATTACGAGTCTGAATCTCGAACAGAATGGTGTAAGACCGATTCAGAACCTGTCCCGTGTTTTCTCTTTGCAAGGAAGTTCACCAAAGAAGCCGCTATGCGCCTTGTGAGCGAAGGACTAATAGGACCATCAACAAACATAACCTTATAATTTGATAGCTCTGTGACCGTAATTTAATATCTCTGTGACCGTGTTAGCAAAGGCTTTTAGGTTACAAACTGAAAAAAGGGAACGTATCTTGTAAGTCAGGCGCAACGAGAGAGTATACATAGAGTAGTGAATAGCATTGATAACATTATCAAAAGAAGATAATAATACATCATTTCACCATGTATACAGCAGCTCTTTTATTCTTTCTCGAATCTGGTTTTGATGTTTAAATACAGAATCAACCTCAATTCTTCTTCGGATACTCTCTCGCCCCAAAAATCGTTGATCCTATTCTCACATTTGTGCTTCCAAGCTCAATCTGTAAAACGAAAACTCTTATATTTTGAGCATAACTCAGAAACCTTTTTACTTGAATCAAAAGTGTGGGTAGATCAAAACTTACAGCTAACTCAAAGTCGCCGGACATCCCCATGGATAGGTCACATTGCTCCTCCGGTATTCCAAGCTCCTTACACACTTCACTTCTGCATTTCGCAAGCATCTAATAAGAAACAAACACGAGCTCCTTTTAATGTTCCCCCATAACAATATACCAAAACATTTTCAGGTCCAATTCAGAGTATTATGAGAACCTTGAAATTCTCTGGGGTTGAAGTGTAATCAGCCATCCCTATCGTCATCAAACCAGAAAACTCAAGATTCGAGCAGGCTTCCTTCACGTGCTTTGCTAGTCCTACGCATCCTGAGGGTTCCACGCCGAACTTAGCTGCAAATACCAGTGAGATGATGATCACGTAAAATAGCACGAAGATACGTGTGAAAGTGGATAACATTTGTGATGGATGTCAAGAAACATGTGGCGGATTTCCAGATTCTTACACTCTTCGCCACTGGTATTTACTTGGACCATGACCTTCAAAGGCGTTCTTCCAATGTTTCCAACCACACGATCAAGCATATTTGCAATCTATGAAGCACATGTAAATAGCGGAGTCTGTAAACGACCGAGAGTTTAACTAATAAGTAGTCTTTACCAAATCTAACAATGTAACTATAGTCTCTAGTTATATAAATGATATACTATCAAGCTCCTAATGCATCAAAGCATTTGACCTCAGTCTATAGATTCCACTACCCTGAATGTTTTTGTTACCTAAGACCACACCTACAAACCAATAAACTCTTCTCTTTCGATATACAGAAAAGAGAATATCTACCTTCTCATCATCGACACTTTCCACCATCTTCAGGTTAGGCACTACAGCTGATCAAACAAGCAACAAAGAACATATCACACCGATTCAGTACAATTTGAATAATGAAGTAAGATTTACACTAATGCACCAAGAACAAAAAGGAAGGGAGTTTCAAATGGCAAACAATTACTTAGCAAAGGCTTCACTTTGTTGCTCTGCAAATTCCCAATGAAATGCCACTCTATATCTTCTGGAAGCTGCAATTTCAAATCACACAAATGAACAAAATTTCAGACTCTTTCACTCCAATTGTTCAATTTTTTTCATTTTTCTGAACAAATTTCGAATAGAACGAACCTGAGGCGCCTTTTCAATGATCTCCTGCACATAGTTCTCTCCAAACGACCTGTGACCAGCGTCGTAAACTTGGCGAATCAAGGAAACTGGTTTCGTCTTGCTCACCGCTACGACCCGTATCCGATCAGGTACGCGACCCGCTTTCTCCGCAGCCTGATTTACCCGCTGAAACACCGATCGCAAAGCCGCCGCGGCCGCCACGCCGTCCATCGCTGCTGCCGCCATAGACGGTTCCGCCACGTGTCCTGTCTGCTCGTTCTTTGGCTTCTCTTCGTTCTCGAGATCGTTCATCGATGGTTGATAGCTTTTTCTTTTCAACACACTCTGTTCCTGGTCACATTTTTGTGGGAGAGAGAAGACGGAGACTGAGACCTGTACGCTGCGTTTCGATGCAGCTGAAAGCCTTGCGTGCCGTTTAAAGGAAAAACATGTATCCTGTTCGCAGTTTCACCAAGAGAAAAGTGTGACGTTTTTAATTTCTTTTTGAGGAAAACGAAAAAAAATTATTAACAAAAAGGTTTACTACTTCAGAGATTCGAACCCGGATCGGAACTTGGTATAGCAATGGGCTATAGCTTTAAACGGTAGATACATTATGTGTTTTAATCAGGCCCGGCCCATTTTCTCTGACTAAAACAGTTTTTTTTTGTTCCCATTATCTTTTTCGAAAAGAGAAAAAAAAAAAAACTATCCGTTGTCGGTATTTGAATCCTTGATTATTCGGGATGAAATTCAACCGACGTACTACTACTATTCGGGAGTTTGAATTCTCTGTATAGTTTCTTAAAATATCTATTGCTGTCTTTCCTAGTAGGAAAAGATATTTGCTTTTGATCGAGTTTATCAATCCAAAACCACAAGAGTCAAATCAAACGTACTCGAGTGCTCTTATAACGGCTTTAAGTTATATGTTATGTCCACTTCAAAGAGAGTTCAATTTCCGTGTATTACAGCTGTTGTGAGATACATGCAATGCAACTTGATCGAAATTAGTGTTATTATACATTTATACATATAGAAATGATAAGTGTATTTGTTATATTAATTAAGTAAATGGATTAAGCAAATTTTATGGACGTATTTATCTTTGTGACTATACCACTGAATTTAAGTTTAACCACGGTGTATATCTGCTAAATGTCAATCAGAACTAGTCCGTTTTAGCGTTTGTAGTATCTTCAAACTGATGCCAAATCACTAGCTGTGGGAACTTTGAACTCACAAAGTTGTTTAAGGATCGGACAACAGATGTTACTCTGATCTGTCTCACGCTCTGTTTTGTGTTTAAACTCTCAACGCGTTACTCAATAGAGAATCATGAAAACCACATACTTTATTAGACATGAAACTGAGTATTTATACAAGACACTCTTGGACTCTAAAGACACGTCTCTCCACAATGACTCAATGTATAGACACATACGACATGTGTAACCGTTTTGCGGTTATTAATTCTACTCGCATCTCTTTCATGTGATGCAAATATAATTGACATGATCACTAAGTTACTAAACTATATAATATACGACTCTAACTTAATTATGAAGACTTGATCACTTCCAACACTAGCAAGATGATTCTAGAGAGCTTAATTGATTATTTGATTGATATATAGATAATAGGCTAATAGCAGCTTTATCTAGTACAAAAGAAAACTAAAAGAGAAAAAAATTATCTGAGAATAAATTTCCACAACGGACTTCAAACCCGGAATTTCAACAAGAAATTTAACAAGTATGCTACAACAGAACCGTTGTTGTGATAAGAATTTAAAATGTCTCTATACTATTTAGGTACGTACGCAATTATATACTTATTCATCAAGGTTTCACACAGTCAACGCCGACTCGAGTGCTCTTATAACGGATTTTAGTCAAGTTTGGAGAAAGATTCATGTTCCGTGTATCACGGGAATTTGGTATTGTTATATGCTCTTTACTACTTGCTTCATAGATGTGAAAGCTAGTTGGTAATTAATATGAATGCTTCATAAAATGTTAAAGATTCTTTCGTAAACATTGCACCGTAAATTGTAGTGGTAACTGGTAAAAGAAACAAAAAGACTAGAAAGGTTAATTTGGTTTGGTTTGGATAGAGGAATAAAGTTCCATATGAACAGAACATAGATGTAGATTAATTATCTTAAAAAATATCTGTCTAAAGTAAGTGATTGCTTGTCACAAAAAGATAAAATCCACCATCAGACGCGATCGAGATGTTACAATGCAATGATCGCTAGTTGGAATTTATTTTTTGTTAAGCTAGTGGGGAATAGCTTTTCCCTAAAAATATCATTTCTTTACTTTGTCTCCAGATAATAAACTCGGATATCTCACGGTTTGGTGTGCTTTGGTTCTTTGCCAATCTTTTTTCCTTGATGTGGTTATAACTTAAAAGTTAATTTGTATTAACAATGATGAGGCTGGCTTTACGCAAGTTTATTTTTTTCCCTGTCGGACAGTTTTTCCTTTTTAGGACAGACGATTGAAAATATTATAGTTCTTGTAATTGACATATAGGAGATATGTTCCTTTTGGGTTTTGGGGATCAATTTGCCAATTCGTCTTGAGCAAATCTTTGCATAGGTTTTAGATTATGGTTGTTTTTTCTTTCCGACTATTCTCTTTGTAATTTGGTAATTTAACGAAATTTAGACTGAAAAAAAAGAAAGAAGATCATTTTGGCTATCGATCCAAACTAGAAAGAATAGTATTTCGCTAAACTATATGAAATCAAATGAAAAATTTCATGTGTTTCCACTTTTGTTCTGCCTAATTTAGAATTTTATTGATTTTTTTTCTACGCGAGCCTAACTCGTTTACTCTTCTGAAAACTAAACCCTTCGATTTTGACCTGTCCACTAAAAGAGTCTAAAAAGTCAAATATTTTTCTAAGAAGACCTAATTATTCAAAAACTTCTTCGTTGACCTATGTATCATCCTATCGTCTATAAATACCATTCACGTCCTTCGTTACTCTTCATCTAAATATATTCATACACATACAAACACACGCAAACACATTCCGATACTAATTTTTTTTGTTCTCTCTCCTTTAATTTCTTGAAAGAAGACAAAAGAGGAAGGATGAATACATTCAAGATATCCTATTTCGTTGTGGTGCTCATAATGGTCTTAGCCGTTGCTATAACACTTAGCGAAACGCTAAGGGTTGAGGCGAAACAGAGTCAGAGAGACAGATTTGGCCGAGTTATAACCGCTGCACGAGGGAAAGACAGATTTGGGCGAGTTATAACCGCTGCACGAGGGAAAAAAGGTGGGAACCGTCCAACTGCAATGATGACATGTGACAAAAGCCCCAAAGTATGTCGTCTCAAAGGCAGCTCCGGTCGTGATTGTTGTCGTAAGAGGTGCGTAGACTTGAGTACCAACAGACTGAATTGCGGAAGATGTGGGAAAAGCTGTCAATACTCGGAGGTTTGTTGCAACGGATATTGTGTAAACCCGATGTTTGATAGGAGACATTGTGGAGGTTGCTTTAAGAAGTGCAAGAAAGGGAGAACGTGTGCCTATGGGATGTGTAACTATGCTTAAAGAAACAGTGCGTATAAAGGTTACTATAAAAGGGTTTAATTTGTTGGTTTAAATTGGATTACATTCATATTACAATTAAAAAATACAGAATAAGGGTCGTCGAATTGTTATTAAAAAGTAAAAAGGTCTTGTAAAAGTTTGTCATTATTGTATTGTTTAATTTTTATGCCCACATGTCATATAACAATCCAATGTATTATTCTTGAATAAAGTTTAAAATTCTTATACACTATGTGATGTCTCGCACTGAAGTTGATTCAAAGTATATTTGCGAAATTAGAAATATAAAGGTTGTATTCTTACAATGTAAACTAAAATATGAACAAAAGAAAACGTGCTATGGACAAGAAAATACCTGACAAAAAGTTACTATGAAATATTTTCAAAAGTTTGTCTTTTGGTGATAACCATTAGTCTCTTTTTTTACCAATGTAATCATTTTTTAAATATTAGTATATACTTCAAATTTGTTTTTTTTTTTTGGTAAAATGTGACGAAAACATAACTTAAAATTCAATAGTCTTTACACAAAACACTCTGATTCTTTAATATTTATACCTAGATAAATTTCAAATTTTATTTCTCAAGCATTAGTTATAACCGATATCCACGAAAGTTAAACGATCTAGGAAATGTAGGGATTGTGACAGAAGTTGACTTTACTTCTTATAAGAAAAGTGATGATAACGCCATTTGTTAATTGGCGTCTCAGATAGTATTCTATAGATAGTGATATTATACTCATTTGTTGTTAAAGTGTGATATTATACTCATTTTCAGTCGTATATCAAATAAAAGCGCATTATATCAAACAAGTTGAAGTATTTACCAACTTATTAAATCAGATAATTGGCCCCATGTTGTATTCATCGGCCGATACATGCATGTCAAAATGCAGTGTCTAATTTGTGTACCAAACTCAATATTCATATATAGACTAATGACGAATTGACTATGTTTATCAAATAGACTAACGATCAGTAATTTTAACTTTTGATGTTCTCTTATAAATAAACTTGTTTTAATAAACAAATACAAAAAAAAAAAAAAATCCAAAGTCAAACCAACCCATCGTCATCTGAAGATCGTGTAACCACGTCTAGCCATAACTAGAGCGTTGATCAAAGAAGTACTTCGATAACAATTTAAATTCTAAAGATGATACAAGTTTCGTTTCATTAGTCAGCGCCATCCATGTGTCCCACCTTCTCATCTTTCACACACAAACATAAAATCAAATTTACAATCAATTCTCTAGCTCATATCTATGTCGTGTATATATATTTGCACACCCATAGTTCAACTCAAGCCTTACATCTTTCAAGCAAATGGCTTCTTCTTTCTTAATAATAGTTTCACTTCTCTTTGCAGCTTTCTCTTCTCCTCTTATAGAGGCTGCTTATAGTAATGGTTACACCATGCCCAAATTATTGCTAAATCCAATAGATTCTTGCTGGCGTAGAAACCCTAACTGGGCGTCTAACCGTCGTGCCCTAGCTGATTGCGCCGTAGGTTTTGGAAAAGCTGCGGTCGGGGGCAAATACGGGTCCATCTACGTGGTTACAAACCCATCAGATGACCCTGAAAACCCTAGACCGGGAACCTTGAGACACGCGGTGATCCAATCTAAACCGCTGTGGATCACATTCGCACGTGACATGGTCATAGTGTTGCGAAACGAGCTAATCATGAACAGCTACAAGACGATCGATGGAAGAGGGGTAAAAGTGGAAATTGCGTACGGGCCATGCATAACGATCCAACATGTTAGCCATGTCATTATACATGGGATAAGTATCCATGATTGTAAGCCGGGTAAATCGGGTCGGGTACGGAGCAGCCCGACACATGTTGGTAGCCGGGAAGGATCGGACGGTGACGCTATCGTCGTGTTTGATTCTTCACATATTTGGATCGATCATTGTTACTTTTCTCGGTGTCAAGATGGTTTGATCGATGTGCTACATGCTTCTACGGCCGTCACTATTTCTAACAATTACTTCACACAGCATGATAAAGTAAGTAATTTTATTTTACCTTTATAGTTGTAACTTTTACAAATAATACAATATTTTGAATACTGATATTATTTTTTATATGTTATTATGAAGGTGATGTTACTAGGGCATAATGACAATAATGTGGAAGATAGAAATATGAGAGTCACAATTGCATTCAACCATTTTGGACCGGGTCTCATTGAGAGAATGCCTAGGTATGTAAATACATATAATCAATCAATTTAATTGAATTAGACTGGTAATTGCTGACGTGGATTATGACGTGGCAGAGTAAGGAGAGGCTATGCGCATGTAGCAAACAATAGGTATGAGAAATGGCAAATGTATGCGATCGGAGGAAGTGCTGATCCAACCATCTTTAGTGAAGGCAACTACTTCGTTGCTTCCGACGACCCTAGCAAAAAACAGGTATGTCACTTTAAGTCATAATATAAGATTTTAATGATTTAATAATTAGCGTTACAATATCCCACATTGTAATAACATTGACTTCGAGATGAAAAAGCTCATTACTTTAACATTAAAAAAAAAAAAAAGCTCATTACTGTTAAAATGATGTCGTGATCTAAAACGTGTTGGTATTGGCGTGTGTGTGAAAATATAGGTGACGAAGAGAATAGATAGTGGATATGACTGGCAGAGATGGAAATGGAGAACGTCAAAAGACGTATTCAAGAATGGAGCTTATTTCGTGCCTTCTGGTTACGGAACCGTCACGCCATTGTACGGAAGAGCAGAGTGGTTTCTGGTGTCCCATGGCTCTCTCGTTCCTTCTCTTACTTCCTCCGCCGGTCCTCTCCGTTGCTACTCCGGCAGGATCTGCTGATTAATTACTCACATACACGCATGTATATACGTAATGTTTTCTTTAATTTTGTCTTTTCTTGTTTGAAACAACGAGGCTGGATTCCTGAATCTGAGGTGTGTTTTGTGAATTCTTCTGTACCCGGAACGGAATCCAAATGATCTTGGAGGATTTATAATATTTTTTCTTTGTATTCTTTCAAGAATTGTTCTTTAAAGACTTGTATAATTATAAAGATTTGAAGTTGATCATGTGAAGAGTGTTGCCTTGGCCTATACCAACTTAGCAAGTTAATATATATTTTTTTGAAAATTTAGTTATTTTCTTGTTGAATACTTATTTTGTTGCTTGTAGTTATAGGGGCTTAACTTCTTTCAAGTAATGCCTACCAAAAGATCTACTATATTTCAGATTTCAGACCAATAAAAATATTACTACAAAAAAAAACCAACACAATATACAAAATTCTTTTATGTCAAGCTTGTAGTATACAAAATCAAAGATAGAAAGGAAAGAAGACAAAAAGAAAAAGAAACAGAAGAAAAGAAGAGTGCGACCATGCTTTTAGAAGATTCTGTTTTCATTGCTTTGAACTCCACAAGTGACCGGAGCTTTGGCTTTCACTTTCCTCAAGTACCAAAAGACTCCACCCGCAACGCCAATCGCTCCGGCTGCTGAAACCGCCGTTACCGTTCCTGATAGCGCGACAAGTTATCCGGTTAAAATCAAATCACGAAATAACAAATAGATATATATAGTGTCAAATTCTAACTTCAGGACCAAAATGTTCATATAGTAAAAACAGTAATCTTGCTTGTTTACCTGCGACTGCTCCAACACGTTTATGCTTTACGAGGTTAGGATCTGCACAAAGTATTAAATAGATTGAATATATGTAATAGTACCGTATAATTCAAAATCATGAACTTTCTATATCTAATCAAAAACGTAGATGTAAACACATAATAGTGTCTGATATATTCCAAACTAACGTAAAAGGCACAAGAATTTACCTTTACAATAAGTAGTGACGTTGCCTTGTTTGCAAAGACACGAGAATTTCTGCGTCCTCGTATCAAATCCACAAATTCCACCACCTTTAGTTGTTTCTTGACAAAGAAGGCACTTCATAGTCACCGGGAATTCGTAATCAACCCTAATCCCGTACTCTGGAAACTGATCATACGGTGCATTCCCCGCACCTGTACTCCTCCAATACACGCTTGTATATGTCGCGCAGTTCTGTAGCATCAGCCTAAGAGACTGAGTCGCTTTAGGGTAATAAGAGCAACAAGAAACCCTAGACCCTAAAGCTGATCCACACTCGGGCAAATGCCTGCATAGGTAGCTCGAGCTATCACAAGACGAGTCACATCTATCCGGAAACCTCTCACAAAAGAGCGGTTTTGGCTCGACGATCACTTTCTCGGCGTTGCAGTTGAAGAACAAGTAGTCGTTCTGAAGGGAGACAGTGAAGTGTGTGCTTGAGTCGATACTGAAAGATCTCGTGGGTCGAAAATTGTCTCGATCTTGACAGTTCCACATGAATGGATCGGAGACAAGAAGGTGAGGATCAGAGTAGCTTATAGATTTAACTGGATATTTACCTGAGGGTGTTCTAAGTTCGAGCTTTGTGTTGTTGTCGGAGCAAATGAGCATGTGTCGGTAATAAGGGCTGCCACAACCGTCGTCGATACCAAAAGGGTAACTTATCGGAATGTTGCCGCAAGAAGATCTGCATAGATTTGATTGGGATAATGTTGTTGATGACTGAAGAAGGATGGTCATGAAAATTGAAAAGAAGATAGAGCAGGAGTGAAGTGGAGACATTGTTTTAAATTTAGGGTTTTTGATTTGATTATTTGGAACATCTTTATTAAGAGACTATAATTTGGTGGTGTGAAGTGTTGAGTAAGCTTGGAATGTCTTGTTAAGGAGTTTAAGAATCAAACTTGTGTCATGTGCTAGTTAATAGTTATTTTGGGTTTTTGTTTTTGTTGCTTTTCAGTATAAAGTATTCCAAGTGGAATCGTGGTTTTTAAATCAGTGTGATCTTTTCACTGGTTGAATGGACTTAGAGAAACTCAGATTGTTCAACATACTCTGCATATGAAATGCTTCTCTATTTTTTTACGTATACCAAATGAGAAATAAAAATAAATGGCATTCATATTATCATATAAATATGGTATTGGTATATTATTGATTTTGTGATAGACGGTAATCGAAGAGAATTATCCATTTAATTTTTATTATTTTTTAATGTTTTTGATTTTACTACTATTTCTATATGTCAAAACAATCTTTCGGATGTATATCGCCAATTTATATAGGGAATATTATAATGGGTTTGAAGAAATCTTGATAACACCGAGATTCTTCAAACAAAACAACAACAACAACAAAAATCTCGATTAAGGGATTAGTGTTCATTGACAACTCTGAAATGGAAGATCGTGTGAATAAGGTAATTTAAATTTAGTAGAAATTTTATCGATATAGTTCCGCACGGGTTTGAGTTGTGATCGTAATTCTTTTAAGTTTTGTTCTATTTTTCAGATGACAGATTTAAAGAAGTTGAGAATGGAGAATCAAAAGCTTCTTGAAGAAACGCTTAAAGTAACATGGAAGAATCAAACTTTACTAGAGATTAACAACGAATTATATGTAAGGTAACTAACAACGCGCAAATTAGATCAATATGTTAACTAATGTATCGATCGGTATTAGTATTATAGTTGGAAATTCGTAACTTAATTTTCGTTATGTTATGCAAATATATCTGATTTTCAGTTGGCGAAATTACAAGCAGAGAATCAAAAGCTTACTGAAGAATTGCTTACAATAGCGAAGAAGAATAACGCCTCACTTAAGATGCAAGCCGAATTATATAAAAAGGTAATCAGTCACAATTCACAAATCAATAGGTTAACTTTAAAAACTCTGTCTTTAGAACTTGGAAGTTAGTGAATTTGATTATTTTTGATATATTATCAGATAATAGAGGCTAACGAGGCCATTTTTCCAAGCCAATCCATCGATACCAATGTTTCTAAGGGCGACGAAGAAACTTGCGTAGGAAGAAATCCCCGAGATTAGGTCAAAAAGGTTTGCGAAAGTGAAATCGTAAAAACATCACTTATCTGAGGATCGGAGAGATTATTATATATTGATTATGATTACAAACTTAAGCATGTTGTATACTACTTTGAAGTGTATATATATTTGTTTTTTTTCTTGAGTATTATTAGTATTATTTCACAAAAATATGTATGGGACTTAAAAAAAAAAAAATCAACGGGTTAAGGGATGCGATGAACAATGGGTCGATTCAGAATTTTTAAATAGCAAGAGAGACGCAATAATGTTTACGTAAAAGACTTTATAAACCTCTCTCTTTAAAGACTCACTCTCGCACCTCAAATCGTCTCTTCGATCTTATGATTCTTCATCTTCTTCATCTGCATTGTGAGGTCTGACGACTCTTGATTCGTCTTCTCCTTTCGGTCTCATCAACGTTAACTACATTCATAATCGCCGTGGTTTCTATTCGACTCCTCCATCGACGATGTCATGCTACGGTGGAACCGGCGGTGGTCAGAACTCCGATGATCAAAGTAACAAAGTTACCGGTGGCGGCAAAGAAACAGTTAGCTTACCGGTAAGCCTCGCCGTAACTCCCCGATGATAATAAAAGATGATCGCACGGAAGTGAATCGATTCCAACTGTTTAAAATGAATGAAACTTCTCTTCCTTTTAGTATCAATTAGTGAGTTTTTTTTCAAGATTGAAAGATTACGTGACTATTTCTCTATAATGATTTTTGATTTAGTATAGGCCGGTTTGAATAATCTTGACACAACGGGGATTGACAACTCCGAGTTGGAAGATCGTAGCAAGAAGGTAATTTGAACTCTCTAATCATTTTCTTGATCGTAGTTTGTTAGTTAGGTTTCGTTTATCGTCACTCTTTTGTATATTTTTTTATTGATTGTTATCGTATTTTTTTTTCAGTTGGAGGAATAGAGCTTCTTGAAGAACTAATTGAACTGACTCGGAAGAATCAAGCTTCACAACTAATTGTACGCGCAAAGTAGATCAAAAGGCTAGCTAGCTATAACAAACTAATGCACATTTTGATTTTCTTGATCTCGAACGTGACTATATTTGACTTTTCAGTTGGCACAAGCGGAGAATCAAGAGCTCATGGAACAAGTGGTTACACAAACGAAGGAGATTAACACTACACTTGCATTGCAATCCGACCTATATGCAAAGGTAAATTCAATTACGCATAATGTTTATGAAAAACATATATAGATCGATAGCCTAACTAAGTAATGTATATGTATAGTTTGATATTAGTGAATCTAATTATTCTTTGATATATTATTAGATGCTTGGTGCGAGCAACTCCGTCGGTACAGACAGCAAAACGGCGAATCCTCCAGATACCTCAGAGACGGAGATCGAAAAGGCTCAGAAATTGAAAGCGGAAGAAGATCAATCATCTGAGGATCGGAGAGAGTAACGTGACGTATATTGCATATGAATATGTTACGTAAAACATGTTGTCATTGAATGGAACAAAAGTATACGTACTACATAATCCGTCAATATAGTTTGATCGGTAATTGTGGTTTTAAAAGGCCCAATATCAACATTACATTGATCAATGATTATTATCAAGAGGAGCTATTTTCTTTTTAGTTTGGGGTTTAGACTTTAGTGCAGATGAATCCTTAATCAACGGCTTAGGATTTGAGTCATCCTAATCAACGGCTAGAGTCATGAAACCAACATCGTTTCAATTAGAGTCATCTTAATCGACGGTTACGATTTTAAATAAACCACGTAGTCCACTATTAGTTCGTAAGCAGGTGATTGTTGTCGCTAAATATAAAACTTGAGACGTTGCCACGTAGGGCCTTCCTATCCATTCGTCAACGGTATGATCTTGCCGTTCATTTATAGGGATCTAACGGCTAATATAGAAAACTGGTTGTACAAGAAATCTCTCTCTTTGACGCGATTACACAGTGGGCCCCGCTGTAACTTTCATTTTAGGAGACAGCTCGGTTAATATAGCATCTTCTCTCGTCACAGTCATCTTTCCCCTTCGATAAATGTAACTATCTCTCCTCGATTTCTTCTTCATTTTTCCTGAGAATCTGGTGCCTAACTTCGGTGAGTTCTCTTCTGAAACCCCATCGATTCTGCTTATTTTCTTCAATTTTTTCCTTCGATTCTCTTCTACTTTTACCTATTGCTGAAATTTTGTTGCTCCTCAATACTTGTGTGGTTTGTTTCTGCATCGTTTTTTGAGCAGTTAGGTGAGGTTTTGGTTGCCGAAATCAATGTCCTTCGAAGTAAATCTGAATAGTATCACTTTTTTGTATGATCTGATTAGTAGATTCGCTTAGATTCGCGTCTTGATCATGATTAATTTTGGTTTTGACTAGTCGGCGTGCTCAATCGGTGTGAATTTTCATGGAGCTCTTGAGTTAGTTTGATTACGTAATCGCTTTAGATGAAGTTTTATCGATGATAGTCGGAATCGTGGCCTTGATCGAATTTCATGAATTAAGAAGAAATGAAGTTTTATGCTCTTCTTTACGCCTGATCGATTGTTGCGATCTCCAGTGTATATAATGAGTTAATGAATCGTTCTGTTTTATGCGACTCTTAATGCAATTGAGATTGTTTCCTTTTATAACTCTTACCTGATTGAACAATCCTTCCTATTTTTGTCCTGATTTAAGGTCTTATCATTTTTCTCTAGCACGAAAAGGTCATTATCGTTTGCAAAGTGAAGAGAGTTTTTTTTACGTTATCTGTTTCTGCCACGCTAGTGCTTCGCTGCTGATTGAGAGAGACTTAAGATAATATAATTAGTGCAATTTAATACGTGTTTCCTAGTCCATCTTTATCTGGTTGAGGAAGAAGACCAAGTAAACGTATACGGTATACCTTAGTCACTTAAGCAATTATGTTACAGAGTACAATATAAACAAGTTTTTAAATATAGTTAGTTGACATGTATGGTTTTACAGGTTCTCTAATTTTCTGCTTGATGGTTGCTTTATTCTGACTTGCTCTGTTGTCAATGAATAGGTAAAATGGGAATATACTCTAAGACGGTTGCTGTGTCACTCATTGTCTCGTTCCTGTTGTTCTTTTCTGCCTCTGCTGAGCGCAATGATGGTACATTCAGAGTTGGTCTGAAAAAGCTCAAGTTGGACCCCAAAAACCGTCTTGCAGCACGTGTTGGTTCCAAGCAAGAGAAGCCCCTGAGAGCTTACAGTCTTGGAGATTCTGGAGATGCTGATATTGTCACACTGAAGAATTACTTGGATGCTCAGTACTATGGTGAGATCGCTATTGGTACTCCACCGCAGAAGTTCACAGTGGTTTTTGACACCGGAAGCTCTAACCTCTGGGTGCCTTCATCAAAATGCTATTTCTCTGTAAGTAACATTTGGTCTATAATGGCTAGCTGTGGCGGGGATTCTTTTGAGAAGTGAACTTAATGTGTTCTGTTTGTTGTGTAGATTGCATGTATCCTCCATTCCAAATACAAGTCGTCTCGCTCGAGCTCATATGAGAAGAATGGTTTGTTCTCTCTCTAGTTAAAACGTATTTCCTGAATTAGTTAATATCACTGCTGATGTGAGCTGTGAAGTTATAACTAAGTTGCACTTGCACGTCTTTGATGCAGGAAAGTCTGCCGCAATCCATTATGGAACTGGCGCAATTGCTGGTTTCTTCAGTAATGATGCCGTCACTGTTGGCGATTTAGTTATCAAGGATCAGGTAAACTATCTACGTCAACTCTCCAACCACGTCTAATGCTATATTATTGATCTTGCTTCTTATCATTGTTTATCTCATCAGGAGTTTATTGAGGCAACCAAGGAGCCTGGTTTGACATTTGTTGTAGCTAAGTTTGATGGTATCCTTGGTCTTGGATTCCAAGAGATCTCTGTTGGAAATGCCCCTCCTGTTTGGTATGCCTGCAACTTTCTTCTCTCGATTGGATTGAATTTACTGCATTCCTGTAATGTTATCTTATGCCAAAATTGTCTTGGTTTTTTACAGGTACAACATGCTCAAGCAAGGCCTTCTCAAGGAGCCGGTGTTTTCATTTTGGCTTAACCGTAACGCCGCGGATGATGAAGGTGGTGAACTTGTATTTGGAGGTGTTGATCCAAAACATTTCAAGGGAAAACATACGTACGTCCCTGTGACACAAAAGGGTTACTGGCAGGTTAGTTATATATCCCTTTCTTGTCTTGGTTTCTCTTAAGCCTCTTCAAATAGACTAACTCGAGCCTTTTTGTGTGTGTGTGTGTAATAGTTTGACATGGGTGATGTTCTCATTGGCAATGCACCCACTGGTATGTGTGACATTATACGCCTCATTCTCTATAATATAATACAGCTGTTCCTAACAAATTAAAAAAAAAGTTTTCACTATTTATGTTTGCTGGATCTAAAGTTTGAGTTACTGTTGTACAGGATTCTGCGAAAATGGCTGTTCTGCGATAGCAGATTCTGGAACATCTTTGCTTGCGGGTCCAACAGTAAGCAAGAATCTAAAGAAAGTTGTAGTGGTTTCTTAAGAGTAATTATGTTAGTAAATCACTCGTATGTTTGTTTTTACTTTGTGTAGCCTATTATCACCATGATAAACCATGCTATTGGAGCAGCTGGAGTTGTTAGCCAGCAGTGCAAGACTGTTGTGGATCAGTACGGGCAGACCATTTTGGATTTGCTTTTGTCTGAGGTAAGAATCCTTATTGGGCTAGCTAATAATATCTGTATATCAAATCATATTTTGTGTATGCAATTCTTGTTATGTGAATGATTTCGACTTACTGTTCCCATTGTGTATTGCAGGCCCAACCGAAGAAAATCTGCTCGCAGATTGGCCTGTGCACTTTCAATGGTCAACGTGGTGTCAGGTAATTGTCATGTGGTTTCATTCATGTTATAGAGAAGCTATGATCTATGGGGATTGCAATCAAGTCCACGATCTTCTTCATCTTGGTTTTCTTTTTCTCTGTGATCTGATGTTTGTTGACTCTAATTCTTCTTTTATCGTACAGTATGGGAATCGCGTCGGTGGTGGACAAGGAAAACGCCAAATTGTCAAACGGTGTAGGAGATGCCGCATGTTCTGCATGTGAGATGGCAGTTGTTTGGATACAGAGCCAGTTGAGGCAGAACATGACTCAGGAGCGCATATTGGACTATGTCAACGACGTAAGACTACAAGTTTCCATTACTGCGCTTTTAATTAAATCTGTTGAACCATTTTATTTTACTGATCTTGTTCATTTTCTACTGTTGTTGGTTTTATCTGGACAGCTATGCGAGCGTCTTCCCAGCCCAATGGGAGAGTCTGCAGTGGACTGTGCAAACCTCTCGACCATGCCAACTGTTTCACTCACTATTGGAGGCAAAATCTTTGATCTTTCTCCAGAAGAGGTATGGTTAAGAAATTGATTCATATTTTGGAGTGGTCACTTGGATATTATCACTATCTAATATCTTGGTGCTGGTTTTGGTGTGAGCAGTATGTTCTGAAGGTTGGTGAGGGCCCTGCGGCACAGTGCATCAGTGGCTTTATCGCTCTCGATGTTGCTCCACCTCGTGGACCTCTCTGGTAAGTCCTTAGTTCTACACTGCAGCATTTTTTTCATATCTTTCTTTCTTTCTTTCTTTTTCTAACCTGAAACGTGATTGTGAAAATGTGACAGGATCTTGGGAGATGTGTTCATGGGCAAATACCACACCGTGTTCGACTTTGGAAACGAGCAGGTCGGGTTTGCCGAAGCAGCGTAAACACGGTTGAGTTTTTAGTTTGGGGTCTATGTGGAACAATCTTGTGTCTCAAGTGTTGTGTGTATGTTTTCTGGAGGAGTTTGTGTCAAAGACCCGAGTCGTAGTAGAACTGGTGGCGCAGCTACTTTTTATCTTTTAATGCTTTCCTAACGAAAAAAAACGAAGGCCTTTGTAGTTTTGAAGGCATTGGCTTTGTATATACCTCTTAAGTAAGTTCGATGGTGATACCTTTTCTATAAAAGTCTCTGCCTCTGGAGCCACCTGTCTTTTTATGCCTTGTGCTAAATTTGTCTTGCGCGGACTTTAAAAGAAACGAGCAATCTGGTATCTGTGTATATGGAAGGAAATAAAGAACTCGAAACTCTAAGAGTCGATTCACTATACACCAAGCACCAGATAGCAAACTCGAAACTAATCTCGATTCATAAGGCAGATTACGAAGAAGTTAAATGTTGGGAGTATGGTCTCTATTCTTAATGATGTTTGAGTGCGAAACTTTCGAATCCAGTGTGCACAATTGGTTTTGGAAGATCCTGATTTTCTTCAAGCAACCGGTTTTTAAGCAAATTGTATCAGGTTTTCTCTTTACACCACTATTTTCCCCGAAAGACAATCGTATTCATGTATATTTTGACTATTTTCCAAATAAATAATCAACGATCAATCGTACATTGGATAAAAGAGAGTACATATCTAAAATTAACATCCTACTCTCCTCACAACGGTGGTTGTGTTTAATCTGTTTTCCCAAAGTGTTTGGCTCTTCTTCTTCATCCTATTCTAAGATGGAGGATGGCCAGAGACGTGTCCACATTGCAATCTCTTCTTTACAATTTAGCTTTCTGATTCCTCCATAGAACCCGTCTTCTTCGCTACCTTCCTCTCTATGATCTCTCCTGTTGACCATCGTTCTTCTCCACCTCGATCCCACTGTGTACTGGTTGAATTCCAACACTACCATCTCTGTTTTCACCATCCATTAAACACTTAACCATTTAGGACAACATGTGAATGCAAAAACCTTTGGACAAAACATCGACGGAGAACAATCTAAGCCATATGCTCAATGGTTAGCTGTAATTAAAGATGCAAGTGGTCAAAGAGAAAATACCAAAATCTTATCTCTCTATTCGATTTCTATCTCCTATTTTCAGTGGTGATGAGATGTGCCAACAAAAGGAGGAAAGAAAATATTTTATTTGAGTGATAGAGAGACGAATAATCATTGTTATAGCCCCACCACCATTTGGTAATGCAGATTCCAACGATGAGGACATAAGTAGAGGTTTCAACATCAATTCAAGACACACATTTATCTAAATGTCGAGAAAAATCAAGACATAGCTCCATCATCATCATCATCATTTGTCTTTTTTTTTTTTTGGGACCAATGCTCGAATTGGGTCTCTTCAATGTACACACTTTTCAACTAAGTTATGGGAATTAAATAGACTTTATAGACTGATGAAATGAGTAAAAGAAAGCACAGAATGTGACAGCCAAATTTTAAGAACCAACCAAGACAGACTCCATTTAAAAAAAAAAAAAAAAAAACATGAAGCTGTGAAAAATTTACCACTAAGATGGCAATGACAATGGTTGAGATTCCCATCACAGGATTCCAAATGGCCAACAATACCATACCACCATCCTACACAACAACAAAACATCACACAAAGCTTGTCTCAGAATCAGATACTGTTCAAACTCAATTGACAACAAGCACCATAGATCATTATTTACCATAAGGGAACTCTTTGTTCCTTCTCCATTGAATCTCAATGTGATCTCCAGGTTTCAACTCTTTTAGAGAATCTGACTCATAAAGATGATGAGGAGATGCATCAATAGGAGCTGCTCTTAGCCTCTCCCATGTCACACCCTTTTCAATCGCAACTGCTCTTCTACCATGTGGTGGATACCTAAAAATCCCAATAAGAGTCTTACTTTATCTGACTTCTTATGAAGAATAGGCCAAAGATTGTGTCAAATGTGAATATCAAATATATTCTTTACCTGGCTTGAAACGTATCAGTGGGAGTATCATAGCTGAGCTCCGCATCATAGCATGACAACATGAACCCTACATGCCCATTCTGCTCTTATACCAAAAGGTCAATACTTTAATCAGATCCAGAAAGCTTCAAACCATTTTAATAACCAGATCGAGTAACTATGTTCTACAAATTGATTACCTCACGGTTGTAAACTTGAGCTGGGAACCAAAAACGACCAGTTTCAAGAGAGAGGAAGCAGCTCATGGTGGAATCAAGTGGCAGAGAAGATTGTGAACAACTCTTCCTCTGTTTCTTATCAGCTCGGAAAACAGAGGAAAGAGATCGGATCAAAGAGATGATTTTGGCACAAGGATGACCAGTTTGGTGACGAGGAGAGTCAAGATCATGCGAGGAAGAGAGAAAGCACTTCCACTCTCTATGAGCAGCAGGGCCAAGGATCTTTCCCCATTTGGTCATCAGGTGTTTCTCCCATAGATGATCACTCACGCATCTCTCTCTCATGGAGCTACAAACCCTAGCCATGCTACAGAGCCCAGAAGGTGGAAGACGGTCTAGAATGCAGTCAAGGGCAAGGTCAGGGAGGTCAAGGACTGACATTTGGTCAAGCACAGGAGAGACTGGATCAGGTTTGGTTGGATGGGAAGTGTTAATGAAGGGGTTCTTGGAGAAGTAGAAAGAGAGCAAGGTTTTGGTTTCAGATGCCCATGGAGGAAGAGATAGAGATTTGGACAGGAAAAAGAAGGAGAGACAGGAGATGAGAAAGTAGAGAAGCATTTAGACAGAAAGTAGGATTATTGTTATTTGTTGTCTGTGTTGCCTTTTGATTTGTTGTTTGTGAGAGTATAAATGGAAGGTTGAGGATAGATAGATGACCAATTGGAGTTGAGGGATTACCTAACCAACTCATAAAAACAATAAACAATTCTCTCTCTCTCTCTCTCTTTCGTTTTGGGAACTTGAAATTGAATGAAGTTGCCAAGTTGAATCAAGAGAGAGAGAGTCTTGGACCCACAAAAACCAAGATTACAGGAAATAAAAGCTCTAATGAAAATCCAATTCTTACAAACAACACCGTGATTAATGCGCAAAGGTGTGCCAATTACGCCGAATGGTTTATAAAATAATTAAAAAGAATGAATTTATTTTATTAAAAAGGCCTACTTGGTGTTTGGTGTCATTGGGATTTCCAAAGACAGTGGGAGGAGAGAGGATCGGATCTGGGCAGCTAAATCAAAAGATTCATTGAACCTAAACACATCAACAACATTTCTTTTAGAATAAAAGTAAAAGAAAACCACAATATTGTTATGATTATTACAAAAACATAAATATTCATAATCAAATAAGGAAGATGAAGAAGAGATTGGGTTACCAGAAACAGATTTCTTTCTTCCTCCTCCCTCCCAAAGTTCCCAATACCAAAACAACCAAATATGAAAACAATCAACTCTTCGTGTCTTAAAAATCTCCATTTCTAAAAATTCTCTTCTTTTTTCTTCTCCCAATCTCTCACGCAAAATAGCAAAAGACCATAACAAAGATTGTGATAAGATGAGAGGTTACTGCTTATTTACCCTTTTTGTCAACAATAGCAAAGAGAGAGAGAGAGAGAAACAGAGCAAATCCTCTTCCATTCCATGCGTACCACAAAAATCATTCTTCCATACTTTTATCTCTTCTTGCTAATCCATTCATTAAGATTCATATGAAGGAGCCTCTTCCCTGCCATTAGGAGATGGGAGCAAAATCATCTTCCTTACAACGAGCTTAGCAGATTGCAGCTTCTGCATCCACCACTTCTTTTTCAATCATCCTTCTTGGTCTGCCACAGCCATACTCTGTTTCCCCTGTGAATTTAATCTACAACATGTCTCTACAGAGAATTCTAAATGCACAGCAACCATTCTCCAACATTGCAGTCTTCACTATGTACCTTACACAACCCCTTCCTCTTTATCATCTGCTACTCTTAGCAACCGCTTTGCAAGATCCATGTTTTCTGAGCTGCTACACATGTATTCCATGATCGTACACGTCAGTTCTTTGTCTAGGACGATATCTCTCTCCACCAGTTTTTCAACAAATCCCTTCAACTTGTCTGTTTCTCCCTGTGAAATACAATACTTCAACACAGAATCGCAAATGTGAGCATCAGGTTCTAAGCCGCTCTCAACCATTCTGTCAAAGAAACCGATAGCCTCGTCTAAATACCCACGTTTCAGGAACCTGTTTATCAGCTTCGAATAAGTAAACAAATCAGGGGAAAGACCAGCTTCAGACATCTCAACAAGAAGTGCTTCTGCAGACTTAACATCACCACCTTTAAGGCTTCCATCAATCATGATGTTGAACGAAACAATGTCAGGTAAGCAGTCGTCACGCTGCATTTCCTCAAATAATCTCCATGCCTGCTCCAAGCTTCCCTCTTTGCATAACGATGACATTAGGCAGTTGTAGTCGACAACACTAGGCCGTAGCTTAGACCCTCTCATTTTACAGAATAATCCTTTAGCAACATTGAGCATGCCGGTTTTGCAAAACCCATCAATCATTGTAGAATAAGTATCTGAGTTCGGAACAATCTTGGAACCAGGAATCTTTTTCCAAATCTCCATTGCCTTCTCTACATCACCAGACTTGAGAGTGATATTAAGCAATATATTAGTAGTCACTATATCTGCACAGCCCAATTTCTCAACCAGCAAATCATAAGTATCTAAAGCTTGTTGGAGACGGTTCTCCTTGCACAGCCCGTTGATCAGCGCATTAAACGAAATAACATCTGGATCCGCATAGTTCCTATCATTCAACATCAAATACAGAAGCTTACTTGCTTCGTCTAGGTCACCTTTGGCACAGAGTCCTCCCAGCAAGATATTGTATGCAATGAGATCAGGTCTCGTACCTCTCTTCTTCATCAACTCAATAACCTCTAAAGCATCCTCCACAAGACCGTCCTTGCACAGCTTGTTAAGAATAACGTTATACGTCACAACATTTGGCTCTTCACCATTCTCTAGCATGAGATTCAAAAGCTGAAGAGCTTCCTTAATCTTCCCTACTCCGCAAAGGCCATCGATTAGAACCGTATACGTATAAACATTTGGACGAACTCCACGTTCCATCATGAAATGAAACATCTCCGAGGCTTCTTTCAACTTTCCTGAATTGCAAAAACCTCGAATTAGAGTGTTGTACGTAATTGCAGATGGAGAATCCCCTCTGGCCAGGATCTCATCGAAAAGCGCCTTGGCTCTATCCAAATCACCAAGATCACAAAAGCCTCGAATCAGAGAAGTATACACAACAATGTCTGCCTCTAAACCTTTATCCTGCTTCATTTCTTTGAGCAATCCCATGGCTTCTTCCATCTCACCAGCCTTGCAAAAGGCATCAATCAGAATCCCACAAGTCACTAAGCTCCAAGAACACTCGCTGGCTTGCATTTCATTAGCCAATTTCATTGCTTTCTCCAACTCTTTCCCTTCGCATAAACCTCTAATTACAGTGTTGTAGCTGACAACATCCGGCAACAGAGAATTCAGTCTCATTTCTCTAAGCAAACTAATAGCTTTACCGTATTCGAGATTTTTGCAAAAACCCTTTAAGAGGATGTTAAGATTGTATACGTTGAAAGCAAACCCACGCTTCAGCATCAACGCGAGAACACCTACCGCAAAATTAGTCTTACGATGTGATAATTGCAGGTAACATTCAAGCAAACCACTCAGCGAGACGAAATTGATGAAGGTATTGGTCTCGAGCATCGTGCGGTAAACTGAAAATGCAAGCTCGTGGTTCCTAGAACGTACCAGCGCTGTCATGAGATTGTTTCCGGCGAAAGCAAGAGAGCCGCCGGAGTCGACTGCTTGCTGGAAAACTGAAACGGCGTTCTTAAGCTGAGGATTTGAATTCTCACACTCACACAGCGATCTCAAGTTGGTTTCGGTTTTAGGGGAGGGAGACGTGAGATTGGGATTGACGTGGTTAGGGTTTAGGAGATATCTGGCGTCAAGAGCCCCGCGTCGGGAAAGTTCACCGGCGGCCGATGTCATAAATCTCATTTTCAGCAGATCGGAGAAGACAGACTTTCGCAAATCGGGTTTGCTTAGGTCTCGATAACTTCGGGTGTTTAATCCGCGTTAACCGGTTTGAACCGAAATATCTTCTTATTACGGTTTAAATTGATTCTTCTTAAATTTTGTATCCTTCTTTTTTGCCAACTAACGTCAATTTTGTATGCCCTGATTTCGTTTTGATACGTAAAAAAAAGTAGTGCAAGTCCACAACAGAAGACCGAACAATAATATTATTACTCTTATATTATTAATTTTATATTATTATAAACGAAGGTAATTAACATAATGTTTTCTTTTCTCTTAGGTAACATTCTAAAATCACCAAAACCATTGAAGATAGATTATCGATGATAGAAAGGTCGTTAAAGAGCTTAGAAAAGAGCTTTGGATTGATAGGCTTAACATCCTCTATCAGCCCATCTCTACACTCAAACACCATGTCAATTGCACTACCAACTTGGCTGTTCAAGCCGCTGTAGTCCTTAGCTTCCAAATGTTTGAGGCCAGAACCAAAAGAATATATAGCATCATCAAAAGTTTCTGAGCATACACGATAGGCACTCTTAGCACCCAAATCGGTTGTGCTGTTTCGGAGTGACTGGAATTGCTTCAGCATCACTGAAGCTTTTTGAGAACTATTATTGATCAGAAATTTGGCGAGACCGGAAAGATCTAGTTTCGCAATTTCAAGGGTTTGTTTTAGAAATTCAAAACAAAGTGAAGCATTGACATCTGTCGGTTTTTTTGTGCATATGCCGTTGATCTCATCTTTGGTAACCATCATACCAAATCTTGCATATGATGAGAAAACAAAAAGAGATAACACTATTATTGAAACCAATAAGAAGTTGTTGTTTTTGACGTATGCAACCATTTTTGATTTGTACCAAAATGTTCGAGAACTTTCCCATAATTTATAAAGGCTGGAACATATCTTCGAATTTAAATGCTAGCAGATTTTATTTAATATATTTCCGTAAGTGGTAATATCTATGGAAGCATTGACACTTCCCTTTGTGCATATGCGGTTGATCTCATGTTTGGTAACCATCATGCTAAACCTTGCATATGATGGAAAAACAAATAGAGATAACACTATTATTGAAACCAATAAAAAGGTATTTTTGATGTATGCAACCATTTTTGTTTTGTTCCAAATGTTTGAGAACTTTCATATAATTTATAAAGGCTGAAACATGTCTTCGAATTTAAATGCTAGCAGATTTTATATAATATATTTCCGTAAATGCTACTCAATAGTCAATACTAATACTAGAAATGATTTAAGTATTGCAGATTTTCTGTACCATACTAAAAATTATATGATAACCTTACCATTTGACCCTTCCTCTCAGGCCCTCTATTATTGTACTCAGCGTAGAACAGCGTTGACAGTCCTCGTCCGTCCACGGCGTCCAGCCCACTGGATAACGAAGGCTTTTAATTCTGATTGTATAATCACCACCGGTGATAGCTCAGTCCAAGGGCGTCCGAGAAACACTTTTGCCATGGGAGGTAGATCTTGATTTGCAGTTATTCTACAATTCTGGATGGTGAACGCAGAATCCAAGCTATCGCTGTCGCGCGACTGAGCGATAATCACGACAGTATCTCCTTTCATAGGACTGCATACCTTGATTTGGCAATTTTGGAACACTGCCAAGGCATGTCCAAAGATGAAGTCTACAGTTCCTATAATGAAGCATTCACGGTAAAACTGCTTCTTCGAGTGAGCGTACATTGTATCCTGAAATGCATCGATTCTGCAACAGAATAGAACTGACTTATCTGCGCTAACCCGGAGAGCAACCGCTTGTCCGTTCTCCAAACCGGCCGTGTTACGGATACATAAGTGTTGAGTGATCACACGGACCTTAGTGTCATTAGTGTCTCAAAAATATAAGTAATAATTTGGAAGAAATACTTTATAAGGAAAAAAAAGTTTAGACCTAAGGTTGCGGTATCAAAGGTTCTGATCACTTTATCAGCGTGTATTTTGCCGGTGATAACCGTCGATTCACTCCCATGATAGTTAAGTTCAGTTTATTAGTCCCCAACATTATGTTATAGTGCGATGTGAGTATGACTCTTGCTTATTTTTGATTATGCGAAAACAAAACCCTTAATTGGGTATACATTAAAATCATGTCCTTTCACAAGGTGTATAATGAAAATCAAATTTGAGGAAATCAGCTTGTATGGGCACATATTTTTAAACTATTATGTTTTTTCACAAGATGTTCTCAACGCTTTAATTTAACATATAATCGATTATATCCGTCGTATATATCCCTATAATTGTATTATAAAGTTTGTTCCAGTAATCAAGAATTGTGGTTTTGGCTTCATTGTTGACAATTAGAGGCTACCGGGACGTGTATTTCAAAATTTGTAAGAAATGTTAGTATTTTACTTAGTTTTTTCTTAAGAAATGCTAGTATTTTGTTTAGTTTTTTCTTAACAAATGCTAGTATTTTACTTAGTTATTTATTTGGTAAGAAATACTAGTATTAGCAAATCAATGATGAAAGAGAAAATATCTAATTTGGTTGATTCGTTTAGTTGTGGGTGAAAAATTAAACGAAAACAGTCAAACACTTGTGTAATTTATTTTCTTAATTTTTCTACTCCTACTTTTAAGATTTCCATCTGCTTTTAACCTGTTTTAATTTGTATTTTAGATCAAGTGCACGAAAAGTGTTCAATCATCTCTTCTTTTGGGATTTGAAGACGAAAAAAAAAATCTATTGAAGATAATATCACAAATTGAGAATGGATTGTGGGAGAAGACAATAAGATAAAACAATCTGAACAATTGCAATAACTGATGGAGTTGATAAGTGGGACAAAAAAATAGATCAAAATTTATTTAACCACATGAATAATTTTGGAGGCTATATTTTTGCCATTTTCTAGGTTCATCCGAAATACTTTATGTTGGGTTTTGTATCACAGAGTTTATTAACATTTTAAATTATCTTTTTCTTTCATCTTTTGATCAGGATTTGATAGGAAATAAATTGTATGATAAATTTGTTTTTTTTTGTTCTTTCTTTCTTCTTTTAAAAAAACGTATGATAAATTTCAATATTAAAAGAGAAATTTTAAGACCTACATGAATGGGTGGAGCAAGTGCCCTATGATAATTTTATAATTTGCTGTTTGTAATACAATTTTGACAATGTAAATATAGCATATTCGGTTAAGTTTTTCTCCTATTTTAATTTCTTTCGTCAATTTTTCGTGATAACTTTTTTTCTTTACTTTTACTAATGACATATAATTATTTATTTTCTCTCATATTTTAGGGGGTTATTGGTTCTAAAGAATTCTATGAAATTTAAAGGAATTGAAGATTCCTTTTAAATTCATGTGTTATTCAAGTATGTGTTTTTTTAATTTTTTTAAATTCTGGTGTTATTCAACTCATCTGTTTTTAAATTTCATTATATTCCGGTGTTATTAGATATCAGAAAATATTTGGTGATATTATCATTTGGAAGGAATTTAATAGAATTCGAAGAAAATTTTGTAAATGCTCAATTCATCCAGATTTTGCAGAGAATTTAGTAGAATTGATTGAATTTCCAACAAATACTTTAAAATCCATTAATTTTGAATTCTTTTGATTTCTTTCCAATTAATTTAGTTTTTTTAATCATTTTTTTTAATCAATTTTTCCGTTTTCACTATTTTGCCACATACAAAATATTAGTCTATTCCGCCCCTAATTCTCTGTTCGTTTTTTTCTTTTCGTATTTTCTGATTTTTCCCATAACAAGAGGCGATCACCAAGCTCCAGATTACAACCTCTAAAAAGAATCTACTCATAAGGCAGATCATATGGAAGTTAAAAATGTTGAGAGTACGGTCTCAAGTATTCTTCTTGACGCTTGAGCGTGAGATTTTCGAATCCACAGTGTGCAATTGGTCTCGAAGATCCTGGTTTTCTTCAAGCAACCTGTTAAACTCAATGAGGAATCCTTCTGACTGCTTCTGTAGAGCAACTGCACTGGTTTTCTCGGTACGAATCTCTCTAGACCTAGCCTCAAGCTCAGAGGCCAGCTGCTTTTGCCTCTCGAGAAGCGACACTATTTCTTCTCTCAAGGTTTTGACTTCATCTAAAGCTCTGGCTTTTACACCTTCCAATCCTGCTCCTTCCTTCTTTATAACTTCCATCATCTTCCTTCTCATCCGTAGCTCTCTCATGTAGTGATGCAGCCTGTCTATCATCAGCCCAAGGAACAGAAAACCACCTGGAAGATAACACACAACGAATGTTTCACAAAAGGCAAAAGAAAAAACTTCCAAAGCCACAAAAGTAATCAAACTATATGAATCCTTCCATAGCCAATTTGATTGTAGCAAGTTGAATCAAAGGAAGATAAAGAGCTAATCAATCACACTAGCAAGTAAGGTTTGCCAAAAGCAGAAGACATAGTTCCAATTCCAAGAGCTCAACACGAAACAGGAAAAGCCAAATTCAAATACCAAAAACCTTTTGGAAACTAGATTAATCCCTCCACAGTCAATTTGATTGAAGTAGAGGAGAAAATTGAGTGACAAATCGAAAATTCAAGAGCTAAATCATCACTCTAGCAGCTCCACCTACAAGTATCAACCTATTTTAGACACTAGCGAGTAAGATTCAGCTCAAACAACAGAGTTTCTAAATCGATATATGGATCTCTAATTCTCTACTAGATTCAGTAATTCCGGTTCAGAGAACTGATCAAAATTGGTGAAACCGGATCCGAAGAGGAGAAGTGAAGGAGCTTACCCATGAGAGTCGATTCAAGGAGATGTTTCGCCATGATAACCTCATCAGTCGGATTCAATGCACCGTCCTCGATCCAGCGCTTCTGGATCGACATCATATTGTACACACTCGCCACCAGAAGAATACAAACCGTCGCCGAAACCGTCTGAATCACCACCGGTCCACGTCCACGCTTCGCTCGATCCAGGCTCATGATCAACAGCTTCCTAATCGGCGTCTTAAAGGAAAGCGCCATTATCGCCACAACCTCGGAGAGCACAACCGCGAACAACAATTGCTGCATCGTCGTAATTCCAGTATAATCAATCAAACGAGAGAATGTGATCGTCTAGGGTTTATAAATTTCTCCGAGCAGCTAAGCGCAACAGCGATCGAGAACTTTCCCGTCGGAAAATACGAAGAAGGAAAGTTGAAGTCGCAAGGAAATTAAGCTCTCTGTCAAAGTGTCATCTACCTGACCGCTTTAAATTTTCGCATATTTATCTTATAACTCCCTGAAGTTTAAGAGGTTTTACGAAATAGCTCGATATTTATTACAAATAAACATTTCCCCTGAAAATCAAAACCTGAAAATGTCGCAAGCTCTCCGGAGGTAGAGATACCGAGGAAGATGACGAAGTGGTCGATGGTTAAGAGAATCCCCATCTATGGAGGTTCATTCATTTCTATGGTACGGATACTGAAAATCCAAAAACCTTTTCGTGATTTACATTTTGATTCAATTCGATGAGTCTCTCTCGCTATTTCTTCTCTGATTGTTAGTTACTGCTCTTCAAGTTTTCTCTATCAACATTTGGTTCGATACAGAGATGAAATTTCGAAAAAATTCTTGTTCTTCTGAGTCTGATCGTCAGTAGTTTTGGAGTCTCCACGCTCCAGATTGTGTTTGATTACGAAGTTTTCTGGGAATTATTGTTTTAATCTCTGGAACTGAGAAATCCAATTTTGAGGCCACATTTTATCACTCAATGGATGAATTCAATTCATATTGTTCATACTTCTGTGTGAAATTCGTAATGCAAACTGATTTTTTTTGTGTATTGACATTGCAGAAACATATGGTGTTAGCCTCTACAGCTGATTTGAGCTGGAGCTACACATTCTCCGCGATGCATTCTTTGATAAACACAGGAGAAGAAGACGAAGAAGACCTACTGAAGAAGACTGTGAACCATAGCGAAAGTAGTTCGAAGATCATCAACAAAATCGATTATACAAATCTTGTTGAGAAGTATACAAGAGATGGAAATCTATCAGCGGCATACGACTTGTTGCAGTCCTTACAAGAGAAGAACATTTGCTTGCCAATTCCTGTTTTCAAGAACCTTCTTGCAGCAGCAGGTGAACAAAACGATACAAAGCTCTCTTGCAGAACTTTCAGAGAGCTATTGGTCTCCGCATGTAATCCCTTGACTTCAGATTGTTATCTCAACCTCGCTAGAGCCTTCATCAACACCGATGATTGCACGCACTTGTCGAGTCTTCTCAAAGAAGTATCAGAGTCTTCTCTTCCGTGTAGGTTGATAGTAATAAACAGAACCATCCTCGCATTTGCCGAGTCTCGACAGGTCAACAAGGTTCTCATGATACTTGACCAGATGAGAGAGTGGGAATGTAAACCAGACGTGATCACATACAACTCGGTTTTGGATATCTTAGGCCGAGCTGGCCTCGTGAACGAGATGCTCGCGTTATTGTCAACAATGAAGGAAGATTGCGATGTGTCTCTAAACATCATCACGTACAACACGGTGTTGAACGGGATGAGGAAAGCTTGTAGGTTCGGTATGTGTTTGGTTTTGTACAACGAGATGGTGCAGTGTGGAATTGAACCGGATTTGCTTAGCTATACAGCAGTGATAGACAGTTTGGGTCGGTCAGGGAACGTGAAGGAATCTTTGAGGCTTTTCGAGGAGATGAAACAGAGACAGATTCGACCATCGGTTTATGTCTACAGAGCATTGATCGATAGTCTGAAGAAGTCTGGAAATTTTCTGAGGGCATTGCAGATTTCAGATGAGTTGAAGAACACTTCTTCAGTAGATTTGGCAGGTCCACAAGATTTCAAGAAACACTTGAGACCACACAGACGCTGAAAAAGCCTCTAGTTTAAACTGTTTCAATTCGGTTAGACAATGTATAAAATGAAGAGAACGTTATCCGGTTTAGTCTGATTTTGGTTTTGATTCTATTTGAAGAAACCTGAGAAAATGACAATCAAGGTCTGAAGTGTATGATGGATGATGATGATAATATAACCAGTCTCATAAAGTTTGCATACTACAGAAGTACAAAATGTGTCAAAGTTTGACTCTGAAAAAAAGAAGATATGTTTTTGGGTGCCGGAAACAGTAGATTTGCGTCGGCGGTAGATATATGTCCGGAGAAGTCTGCTAAATTGCGAAAATAGCCTTAGGTTACCTCCTTTCTTACCAAAGCTTGGTCTTGACCCAGAAAAGTAGGAAAACAACCCCGAACACAATCGCCACTGGTGCCCATTTCCGAATCAAAGCCTGGTTCACCAAATCAAATGTTTCAGAGCCATATAAACTAAACATAATCATAAGATATGAGAGCATCTCATAACGTGTGATCAATGCTGCATTGTGTGATATAGGGAATATACAATCAAACTCACCTGACGGTTCAAATCTTTAGCCTTATCAGCATATATACGAGATTCAGATGTTAGCCGGCTCGACATCTCGCTCACCTCTGCATTTAACACACAATAAGAGGAAATGGTACAAAATGAGCATATTCCTCTGCTGATTATAATAACAAATGCAGAACGATTGGGTCCATTGATCATGAGAAAAGGAACGGATTGGACTTACGCTCTAGCTTTTCACCAACACCTAAGACTTCCTGCACATTCCGGGTCATGATTTGATGAACCTCATAGAGTTCATCATTCAACTTGGCGATATTTCGTTGTGTACGAGTGTCTTGGTACAGCTTCTTGGTTTTCTGAATAAAGGTATCTACAAAAAAAAAGAAAAGCCAAGGGGAAATAGAGTGAAAACTCAGGAAGGGTTTTGTTTCCAAGATACTGAATGAAAAACACAGAAGAATATCTACACTATGCATACGACATACCGAATTTAATGAAGGCATAAGGTCGAGCAGCTGTTTCAATCTGAGGCCCGTTGACACGTTCAAATTCATTCTTGAGATCTTCCAGGTATTGAAAAGCAAGTTTCTTTGGGTATGAGCGGTCGCACATTGTCAAGTAGCAGACACGTGCTTCTATGATGTAACTAAAGGTTTCTCTGGTCAAGGAAACTTAGTTATTCGCTTCTTTCTTTCACATTAGAGATAAAAGCATATCAATAAACCATAATACAAAAGGATTGAAATGTATCATAAACCACATAACTGGGATCCAACTCTACAACACCCTTGCAAGCCTTATGATGACATTAATGTCCTAACAGAGTAGATAACCTCTTAACTATGAGACTATACAGTTGCAACCTATCACTACACAATTTTGTTTTGCAAGCAGGACATGAATTATGAAAAGAAGATAAAAAAAAATGAGACGTTAAAGGATACTGGAAAAGGTAGGGGCCTGTTTCGACCGACATTCTCGAAGCTTCATTATGACCTTGGGAGAGATTCTTAAACAGAGCCTTGACCTGTTGCTTATACATGTCAGAATCTGGTAAGTCACGTCCATCATCGAGCCCCTCTGCTAGAGGTAACCCGTCAGTGACACGAGCTATCAATGTCATTTTCACCATCTTTTCCTAATTCCCTTCTCCAATAGCTGATTCACTGCAATTACCACAAATTTCCAAACAAGATTATGAATCCTGCAGCTCACCAAAATCACAGAACAATATTTTATTAACAAGACTCCAAATGTAAAGCAGACAACTGAACCACGCATGCCTAAGCCAAAAGAGCTAATCTACAATTGCAAAACACAAATATGAAGTGCAAATTTGCAGAGAAGAGCTTGAGCATCATCAAAAGCTTCCATTTTCCACAATGTGGCAATTCAGCTCCAAGATATAATCATATAACCAGTTTCAAACAAACACGTCAAGTTTCAATGAAATCAAATCCAAAACCTGTTACAGATTTCCGCTAATTCCACATTCGTATATCTATGATTAACGAGAAAAATCAAATTCGAAAGAAATCAAGGATCTTATAGCAAAATTCAAAACAGATTTCAAACGAGCAATTGATCGAAGAGATACACACTCGGTAACACCTCTAGAACGTCTCAAATTTTAGATCCCAAACGGAAGCAATCCTCATAGAAATCGAGAGATCGCACAGAATTATCCATTCCATGTACATGTACGACCGAAAACTACACTTGAAGATGGATAAAGACAAACCTGGTACGAGTTTTAAAAAAGGTTCTTCTCGATTCAAAGATCTGAGAACCAGGGAGAAGACGTTGATCCAAGGAAAGAGAAGTAATAATTTTTTAATAAAGGGGTTTATCAAGGGGGTGGATTTATTAATATTGTTTAATTATTATTTTTTTTCTCTGGTTTTTGTTGTTCAAAATCCAATTTATGACGATCGACGTTTTACGATACCAGGCCACAGGTGATTGGGCTTGTGACGCATTTTGTTGCCATGTCATTGATGACGTGGCGCGTTTGATCCAGAAACGCTAGGATTGCGGGTCGACGCTGATAAACGCGAACGTTTGAAAATCACAATGTTTTGAAAGTTGAAACTACACAGAACAAATCGGTTTGATCGCCTCTATGATCCAGCTCTGATTGAACCGGCCGGTTCATGAGTTGGCCGGGACCCTCTTTCTGACTCAGAGGTTTTGCAACTTCCTCAACTTTCAGTTGTACTCCGACGAGAGACTCTCCTCTTCTCTGCTGAAATTGACAAATCGTCGGCTTTTGGTCACCGGATTCGGCCATCGAGAATCAGCGGTCGCCGATTTCTGTCTCTAATTTCCTTCTCAGATTTTCCGTTCAGCCTCTTTCAGATGAGAAATCGAAATGTTACATTTGGTTATTCAGTTTGATTCATCTTCCATTTCTGTGCGAGTTTGAGTACTTGTTACTATTGAAGCCGATCAAATGGCGAAAGCTATGCAATCAAACTCGAAATCCAGGAAAGAAATCACTTTGATAAAATACGCCATCTTCTCGCGACTCCTCGTTCTGTTCTTAACCATTTTGTGGCGGAGCTTCCTCCAACCATACGACACATCCGCCGCACTCAACCCACCGTGCCTGGATCAAAAAGACGTCGCCGAAGATTCTCCTCCACTCGTTGTAGCCAATGCAGTTTCGAAGACCCTTGAGAACAGCGTCGTCTGGGACAGCGTTTATTTTCTCCGAATCACGGAGTGTGGATACGAGTATGAGCAGACTTACGCCTTCTTGCCTCTGCTTCCCTTCTTCATCTCGCTTCTCTCTCGCACAGGTCACCCCACTTTATCATTTCCGTAGTTTCTGATTCTTTTTTGGATCATCGAGTTTTGACTCATGAGCAAAAAATGGATCTTTGTGATTCAGTTTTTGCGCCTGTGGTTCCGTTAATTGGTCTTCGAGCTGTGATGGTGTTGTCTGGCTACGTCGTCAGCAACTTAGCTTTCGTATTTGCTGCAATCTATCTATTCAGGTACAAATTCAACAGCTTTGAGTTTCTCTTAGTTATATTCTCGATTTTAGAGGTGTCTTACATCGTTCGTTGCTAACAGGGTTTCAGCTATTATATTGAAGGACACTGAAGCATCATTCAGAGCTTCACTCATCTTCTGTTTCAGTCCGGCGTCTATATTTTACTCATCAATGTAATATATTTCAATCAATAATCTCTTCATTCATTTGTTGAGAGTAAAAAGGTTCAATCTTTTCTGGTAACTAACTGAAGATCGAACTATTGCCATGTGGATTTTCAGATATTCAGAGAGTCTGTATGCTCTTTTTTCAATTGGAGGCTTGTATCACTTGTTATCTGGTACCAGCAATGTAGCCGTCCTCTGGTTTGCTCTCTCCGGTTGTGCAAGGTCCAATGGAATTATTAATGCTGGTTATATCTGTTTCCAGACTATGCATCGAGCATATGAAGCTTTATATCAGAAAAGGCGCGTTTGTGTGAGTTATACATATTTCCTACTTTACTGTTTTGCTCGTATGCTCTTTAATCTGGTGTAAGCTCTTTTGAGTTCTGGTACCATAGTGATTTGTTTCTCTACCCAGTTGGCTGTGCAGGTTTTGATTACTGGATTTGTTAGATGCGTATGCATTTGTCTTCCGTTTGTCGCATTTCAAGCGTATGGATACTATAACATATGTCATGGACATAAGCCAGAAGAATTGAGGCCTTGGTGTAAAGCAAGGATACCTTTGATGTACAACTTCATCCAAAGTCATTACTGGTAAGTTTGGACTCTAACCTTTTCTTGTTCCTTGCAAGTTTCCGTCTCAAATATTTGATTTTGAGCCTTTGTTTTCTTGATGAAATGAATTGTGACAGGGGGGTTGGCTTCCTTAAATACTTTCAGTTTAAACAGCTCCCAAATTTTCTGCTCGCATCCCCAGTTCTGTCTCTAGCTGTGTGTTCAATTATTAGTTACACGAAGTCTAGGCCTGAGCTCTTCCTTTCGCTGGGATTTCAAGCTACCGAGAAAGAGAAGAGATCTTCTGCCAGGCTTTATTCTCTGAAGGATGCAGTTGAACCAGATGTTAAAGCTTCGCCAAATGAAGGTATCGTTTTTTTCGTCTTGTACTTGAACTGTTCCAAAATTAAGCATTCATGGAGAATCTCTGTTTTCCTGAGTAGGAAGTCGTGACATTAGGCAGCGGAAACATAGCAGAAAGAAGGATGTGACTGTTACCAACGTGGCTGCAGAATCCAACTCGCCGGAAAGATCAGGATACTTTTCAGCTGATGTTTTCCCATTTGTCGTACACTTAGGTTTCATGGCAGCCACAGCGTTCTTCATCATGCATGTTCAGGTTACAAAATCTCTTTGAGAATATATAGAACTTTACATGGAATTAAGGTTTCAATGTTGTTCATTGTCCCTCACGTATGTTGTTGTTCTTGTTATTACAGGTTGCGACACGGTTCTTGTCAGCGAGCCCTCCTCTTTACTGGTTTGCCTCGTATTTGAAACAGAGGAAATGGAGATACTTGATATGGTCATATTGTGCAGCCTACATCCTTCTTGGCTCTCTTCTCTTCTCAAACTTTTATCCCTTCACATGATCAATGGTTTCTCAGCAGTGTTTTACCAGAGTATCGTGACGTGGATTTACCTTCCTTGTCGTGAATCATGTACAAGCAGAGACCAACCGGTTTTGGTGTCTCTGCAGGATTTTAGCCAATTAGTCTTCGTTTTTTGCTCAGTGTGATATTATCTGGCAAGACGTTGATATGTTCTCTTTGGATGTTTTGTAAAAGAATTAACATAACAAAATATTATGAAAAGATTACTGTTAGATTTGATTTGATTTTTTTTTTTTTTAAATGTTAGTATTGAAAAGAATAACAACATTTACCTTTATCTTTATTATTGAATCAAAGAACACATAAGTTCATCGCATCATTCCTTTTGAGAATGTTGTAAACATGTACTTAAAAATTACATCAACGAGAAGAAAAATATTAATAATGAAGATATGATGGGTAGTAGAAGACTTCTACTGTACACTGCATGATGGGTAGTAGAAGACTTCTATTGTTCCCTTACAAAGTTAGATGAAAAATGTGCTTAAACGTTAATTTATTTACTTAATCCTCTTACTCGTACTTCTAAAATTGACATCTGCTTTTAACTTGTTTTAGTTTATGTTTCAGACCAAGTGCACAAAAAACGCTCAATCATCCTTTTTTGGGATTTGAAGAGGAAAAAATAGTTTCTATTGAAGATAGGATCACGAATTCAGAATGGATTGTGGGAGAAGACAAACTTTCCCAGTTTCATTCGAAATACCATGAGTCACTGGGAATGCCTTCCAACAACACCAAAGAACATAAATGTTTAGTTTTCTATCACTTGTTAATATTTCAAATTATCTTTTCTTTTTTCTTGTGATCAGAATTTGATAGGAGATAAATGTCAATACTCTGATAATCAATTCTCGGAAGTGAAGTTGGGATTCGGAGTAATTCATGGTGATTTGTTTTAAAATGACGAATCTATAGTTATTCAAATTATTTGTTCTAAAATCCCATATAAAATCCAGTGTTATTAAACTTGTGATTTTAAAATCCACTTTCAAATCCATTGTTACTAGAAAACAATAAAAGTATATTTTAAAATATAGATTTGATTTTAGAGTTATTTGATAAGATTTTTATGATTTACACAAAATCATCTAAAAACTCACTAAAAATCAAATCACCCTAAATCATTCCAAATCCCTAGTTTAGTCTAATAAAAACTTGTGCCATCGAGAAGCATTTGTCGTCGATTTATATCTTAATTGCTTTCTCAGATTTCCCGTTCGGTCTCTTTCAGCTGAGAAATCGAAATGTAAACATTTCCCATTTTCATTATTATTGAATCATAGAAGACCATAATCTCAGCATGTAAACTGTATAATGTGTAATAAAACCTCAAAATCATGAGTTACAACAAGACTTGCAAAGAGCTAACCATAAAAAAACTATCGAGCTTTGGGAACCGGAAGAGGTTAGGAGTCGGAAATGTACCTCTGTGACTCCACATTGTGGAAACTCACTTGTAGTGTATAAGATGAACTAGAAGGACCCATACTTATCCAAACATGGATTAATAGGTTCTACACATGACTATGAGGCCAAACATGAGTGAAACGGTCTCAATCCAAGGGAGGAACATCAAATGGACCAAATTTGGGAACCGGAAGAGGTAAGGAGTCCGAAATGTACCTCTGTGACTCCACATTGTGGAAACTCACTTGTAGTGTATAAGATGAACTAGATGGACCCATACTTACCAAACATGGATTAATAGGTTCTACACATGACTATGAGGACAAACATGAGTGAAACGGTCTCAATCCAAGGAGGAACATCAAATGGACCTAATTTGGGAACCGGAAGAGGTAAGGAGTCCGAAATGTACCTCTGTGACTCCACATTGTGGAAACTCACTTGTAGTGTATAAGATAACTAGATGGACCCATACTTATCCAAACATGGATTAATAGGTTCTACACATGACTATGAGGACAAACATGAGTGAAACGGTCTCAATCCAAGGGAGGAACATCAGATGGACCTAATTTGGGAACCACAAGAGGTAAGGAGTCCGAAATGTACATTTGTGACTCCAAATTGAGGAAACTCACTTGTAGTGTATAAGATGAACTAGATGGACCAATACTTATCCAAACATGGATTAATAGGTTCTACACTATTGGGTCTTGAGGACAAACATGAGTGAAACGGTCTCAATCCAAGGGAGGAACATCAAATGGACCTAATTTGGGAACCGGAAGAGGTAAGGAGTCCGAAATGTACCTCTGTGACTCCACATTGTGGAAACTCACTTGTAGTGTATAAGATGAACTAGATGGACCCATACTTACCCAAACATGGATTAATAGGTTCTACACATGACTATGAGGACAAACATGAGTGAAACGGTCTCAATCCAAGGGAGGAACATCAAATGGACCTAATTTGGGAACCGGAAGAGGTAAGGAGTCCGAAATGTACCTCTGTGACTCCACATTGTGGAAACTCACTTGTAGTGTATAAGATGAACTAGATGGACCCATACTTATCCAAACATGGATTAATAGGTTCTACACATGACTATAAAAAAAAAAAAAGGGGGGTTCAGAAAGTCATTTGTGATAATAGTCGAGTCTTTCATATTCAAACAGATTTGCATACCAACATCTAGATCTTTTTTTGGTGAACTCGAATCTAATTAGATTCTTTCATTTAGGGAAAAGAGGATAAAATTGAAGAAATAGAATGATCCAGGTTTGAATTCAGGGTTCGTTCATACGTCAAGATTTTTTTGAGCTATTGTTGGAAGAATAAAAATTGTGAATTTTTCTAAGACAGTATTAATAATTTCATCGAAAACTTACAGCTGCTTGCCAAACAAAGGCTAAGAGAAGAAAGAAAAGAGGTATTACGGGCATAACATCTACGATTGGATTCAAAAAGGCGTAGGCCTCCGGCAATTTGGCAACTAAAAAAGTGCTTGAAAAAAGGGCAGAATTCAAACAAATACAGATCAAATTAAATATATTAAGCATAAAAAAATTTGGTGTTCTTGTGGATAATTTCATTTTGATTGAGTTATTAATATATTTTTTATATAAGGAAAAAAATAAAGAAAGATAGTCTAAAAAGACTTTGTTGAACTTACTCAATCAAAAATTCTTTCATTCTCTTATGAGAATGAAAGAAATAATATTTTCATACAATATCTTAATTGAATTCTATGTAATGATCAATAAAGTAAGTTTGATTTGCTATCTACACGCGTAAAAACTCTAGCACCAATGTAATCTATATTTAATTCGGGCTGAAATTGAATTGACGAACAACCAATAGCAATATTACTCTTTTAGTAGTCTTGAATAAAAATCGAAATGGGGCGTAGCCAAGCGGTAAGGCAACGGGTTTTGGTCCCGCTATTCGGAGGTTCGAATCCTTCCGTCCCAGAGTACGGTCATTACGGAATCAATCTTCTATTGCCTTTGTACACCACCTTTCTCTTTCTATTTAAAAATCCAATTTTTTTTAAGAATAAACTATTGAAACGAAACGAAGAATCCACTTATTTTTCATTAATTCAAAAAAATAGATTTGCTTTTTTATTTTTGTGTGATGCGGGTAAGTAAGGTATAACCGTAGATTCTAAGTGGTAGAAAACAATGTGCGACTTGAATTGAAGGACATTATTTGCTGTGGATTTTTTGATCCGCCACTTTTTATATAGGAATATAGGTGCTCTTGGCTCGACATTTTGTGTTCTATTTTATTTACTAGAGTACAGGATGGAGCTGGAGGAAAATAGAAAGTTTTTTCCTTTCGCAGGAGTAAGGATCTAGGGTTAGTGCGAATCAATTAAGTTGGAACAGCTTCGTAAGTCTTTTTATTTTTATATTGAAAAAAAAAAAAAAGCCCTTCAAGTAATTTTACAATGGAAAAGGGGGAAAAGAAAATTTTCTTCAAATTGTCAAATTCTTTGAATCAAACGTCTATCATGCGTGAATCAAGCGTTTGTATGATTTTTTGATAGAAAGAAAAGAAATCATACAAAAAAATAAGGGCTTTGTTGCTGCCCTTTTTTAATAAAACGATTCAAGATCGCCGAAGTCATGTCTAAACCCAAAGATTCAAAGTAAGGATAAAGAATCCTTAAACAAGGAAATCTGGTTTTCAATTGTTTGAACAATAGAGACTACTCAATAAAAAGAGTACTTCAGCATTCTTGGTTGAGATATTTGAGAGTTATTTAATTGAG
>CACVBM020000744.1:0-10727 GCA_902728155.2 Microthlaspi erraticum
AGGGCCACATATATTATTAGTCCCTATAGCATAGTGGTTATAATGAGTTCATTTTTCCCATGAGGTCATGGGTTCGATGCCTAGCAATTGCATTAATAACCGAATTTCAGTTTTATTAATTATATTTATTAATCAAATTTAATTTTTTTTAGTTAATAATTTGTTAAAAGGCCACAATTTAAAAAAATGTGTTAGGTCACTAAGATTGTCGGGCCGGCACTGTGGCCTATGTATCTCCTTTTAACCTCCCTTTGGCCGCCATATGCATGTTGGTTTTGAGGTGGTTGATAGGTTTGCTCTATTTCTCCTTCCTGTCAAATGTTAACTCCTTGCAAAACACTTGAAATCATGATTAGATGGTTTCTCAGATTGTGATCCTCAAGTGACCAACTTGAAGTTCACAATCCAAGAGATTAAAGCACAAACTATAAATTCTTATTTGGTCTTGGTCAATGATCCAAATTTCAAACTATAGTTCAATCTCTTGTAATTTCAGTGAGCGAAATGAGTTTTGACAAGTGATTATGTATTCTTTCCAATCATCAAAAGTAAATCAAGTTAAACCATGAAATATATTTGTAAAGTGCAATGGTTTAAACGATTTTTCAAGTGAAGATCAAGAGTGATTAGAAATGAATACTAGGTGAGAGTTTACTTACCTTTTGAAGAGAAACGCCTTGTACAAGGGTGGGCTCATTGGGTGGGACACTTCCATTGTTTGGTCTCCTTTGGTCTTCATCCTAAGAAAATATTTTTGTATTTTTGTTTGATTTTTGAAAAACTCCTGCAAAATAGAAATAGATAGTTAAAAACCATATGGGTTGCCTCCCATAAAGCGCTTTTGTTTTAAGTCATTTAGCTTGACTCCTTCTCTTTCTTTCAATCGTGGTGAAGAGTGGCTGAAGGGCAAAGGATCCCTTTAGCTTCTCCATTCTCCGGTTCAGTGGATCTTGTGGTGGTGTTGTCGCGCCATGGTCATCTCTCACATCATCTTTGTAGTGGCTTGCCTTCAAGCCTTCTCTTGTAAGCTCTTCTTGATTCCCAACTGTATCTCTCCGGTTTGTGCCTGTCCTTAGGCTCATTTTCTTCTTCTTCCCCTTGAGATAGTGTAGGAACAATCGTGCCATCTATAGATGAGACAACACTACAAAATTTTTGATTGTTTACCTCATTTTGTTTCTTGGCCGCCTCGGCTGTTTGAGCGATTTGCACCTCAAGCTTTTGGACGTAAGTAGAGAGAGATCCAAACTTGCTGCTTAGATCACCAAACATGTGATCAAGCTTCTCATATAGGTTCTTGGTGATCAATCTCTGTTCCTCCATGTATTTCTTCAACGCCACGTCAACCTTTTCTCCGGTTTGGGCTGGATTTGTTTCTTGAGAAAATGTGAATGGTTGCTTCACTTGGTACATCTCTCTTGGATAGATGATGTACTTGCATTTTACATAGTTTTAGCACATCTTTTATGCATCTTTTGCATAGTTTTAGCTTTCCATTTGCATCATATCTTGTTCCTTTTCTCTTCTTATGCATTCATGTTAGTTTTAGGTTGCATTTGCATACATATGCATGTTTGGTCCTTTGAAATAGGTCTTTTGGAGCATTCTGGAGCATATGGGACATAAGGAGCATGGAGGGACTTGGCACATGGAAGCAGCTCAACTGGATACGCAAAGGAAGAAGGGAGAAGCCATCTTGAAGACCAGCTCGACCGTCTACTCGACCAACCGGTCGAGTTCCTCAACTCGACCGGCCAAGCTTCAACTCGATCGAGCTGAGAAGTCAAAGTCAAACCCGAAAAATGTTGCTTCCCCCTTGACTTTCCTTTGACCCTAAACCTAATCCTCTTTGTATTTAAAGGCTCTAAGCCACGAAAAAACCACCAAGCTTTAGATTACTTTTGTTTTAGTTTCTTTTAATTTATTGTCTTTTACTTTTTAGAGATCTAATCCCATCTTTGTGTTCTTGAAGCTCTTGCTTCTTGAATCCTAGATCCTGGATAATCTCTCTTGTATTTGCACTTGCTTATTTCAATAAAAGTTGTTTAATTTCATCTCCTCTTTCTTATGATGTCTCTTTTATTGCATTTGCTTGTGTTTACATTCATGTGTAGTGAGTAGTTACCCATTAGGGTTTGAGATGGGATAGATTAGAGGTTTCATATGCTTAATCCTTCTAGCTTATGGTCTTAATCTAGATTCTCTCTCTTTTGGATAGATCTTAAGGCTACATGACCACTACCCCTGGCTTGTAAGTCCTTAGGCGACTCCCCACACGAAAGTGATGGCATTCGCTGGAAAAGATCCACTAAGAGCTCCAATATCTCTTGCTCTAGACAATAGAGGTCTAAGGGGTTGGATGGATTAGTTTGGGCAATGATCCTATAGCCTCCAAGGTTTGATTCTCACTGGCTAACCCCCTGTTTCTGAGATCATTCCTTGGTTGATAGCCTCCACCTTGGGAAAGGGTTGGCTAGGCATTGAGAAGCCCAATATCAAGAGAAGCCTTGATACAAGGAGTTTTAAGAGCTAGATTGATTAAGTGTAGATTCCTTTGATTGCAAAACCCTGTCTTGAACCCTAATTCTCTCTTTATCTTGTTAAAGTCGTCACCTTTAGCTTTGTTTGTCTCAACTCGTCCCTAAACTCGATCGAGCTGGTACTTTGCTCTGACTCGACTCGAGTCTTGGTCGAGCTGACACTTCACTGCTTTGTTTACTTTTATTGCACTGCTTTTCATTTTATTTAGGTTGTTAGTGTTACTTCAAATCTTACTGCTTGCTTGACTTTCTGGTTGTTTCATATTCTCATAGAGTGACAAGTTTCCCATTTTGGATTGATAACCCTTTGTACTACATCAACTATCATGGTTAAAGGGAATTGTTGACTGTGTTTGTGTTTGCATCTTACCACCTCATCATATACCACTGATTGCATTCCACTCATCTCATTTCATATCTTTTCACATCCACACACAAATCCTATCATCAATTTGGCGCCGTTGCCGATTTGGGAATATTTTTGTTGCATTTGAGTTTCAAACACACTTGGACGATCAAGCTATACCACCCCTGTTCTATTGTACTGCTGGGTTTTTGTCTCTTTTTGCAGGTGTATGCGAACTCGATCGAGTCGGTCTAACTGAAGACTTGGTCGAGCTAGACTTACAACGGGTAGAAAGAGGGTTCAGAGGTCACAGAGGGTACAAGAGGAACCTGAGGTGCTTGTTGCTGATACAATGGATGTACCAGAGGGGAATGGAAACCCTTTGGGCAATGGACTCGGTCGAGCTAGGCAAACTCGACCGATTGGTCAAGGAGATGCTCCAAACCGCCACCAACAGAGACAAGGGATTGTTCCACCACCAGTGCAGAACCACAACTTTGAGATCAAGCTGGGAATGATCAACCTTGTCCAGAACAAGATGTTCCATGGATTGCCAAGTGAAGACCCCATTGACCACCTTGATGAGTTTGATAGGCTTTGTGATTTGACAAAGATCAATGGTGTCTCTGAAGATGCCATCAAGCTGAGACTCTTTCCTATGTCTCTAGCTGACAAAGCTCACCAATGGGAGAAGAGCTTGCCCCATGGCACAATCACCACTTGGGATGAATGCAAGAAGGCCTTTCTTGCTAAGTTTTTCTCCACCGGTCGCACAGCCAAGCTTAGAGGAGAGATATCCAGCTTCATCCAGCGAAACAATGAGACATTCGCAGAGGCTTGGGAGAGGTTCAAAGGCTACACAAGTCAGTGCCCACACCATGGATTCAACAATGAATCCCTACTCTCCACTCTTTATAGAGGATGCTTGCCTAGGTATAGGGAGATGCTAGACACAGCTAGCAATGGGAACTTCCTCAACCAGGATGTAGATGATGGCTGGCAACTTGTGGAGAACATAGCTAACTCAAATGGAAGCTATGGAGAAGAGTATGATCGCACCAACCGGAGCTCGACCCACCACTCGATCGAGTCAGACGAAAAGTTGAGAAAAGATGTTAAGGCATTGAATGAGAAGTTGGATAAGCTGATCCTAGCTCAGTCCACAATGAAGAAAGTCAACTTTGTGTCTGCTGAGGAGATGGAACCAGTCCAAGAAGGGGAGGATACACAATTTGCTGAGGTGTGCTACATGAGCAATGGGCAAGGAGGTTACAACAAAGGATACTATAACTACAAGTCCAACCCTGCCATGTCATACCGCAACACTGATGTTGCTAACCCTCAGGACCAAGTATATCCTCAACAACAAGCAGCTCGATCGAGTCAGGTGCCACAACATGGGTATGGTCAAAAGAACAATTACCAAGGACCACAAGGCACTTTCCCTGGACAACAAATGAATATCCCACCAGGCTTCCCCCACCAACCGCCCCAGCCTGCACCTTCACAAGAGAATGAGCTCAAAGCAATGCTAAAGCAACTACTTCAAGGGCAAGCTGATGGGGTAGTGGACACAAGCAAGAAGCTAGCTGAAATAAACTCTAAGATCGAGAACCTCAACACAAGGGTTTACTCTCTGGAGAATCATGCTTCTTCTGTTGCTGCTGCTACAAAGCAAGGACAACTACCTGGTAAAGCTATTCAGAACCCCAAGGAACAGTGCAAGGTCATCTTCACTCAAGAAGGACTTGTTGAAGAAGAGGATCAAGAAAGGGTCATTGAAGATTTTTGTTTACTGCTGAATGATGAAGAGATTGTTGCTGCTGAGGCTCCTGGAGTCCAGATTGATCAACCAGAAGTGCATGCACCTACTGTGGCCATTCACACTTCACCAGTTGAGCTCGCACGACAAGCTCGATCGGCAGCTCGATCGAGTCCAACTCTAGCTCGATCGAGTCCGACCTCTTCTGTCCGACAGCCTGTTTTGCTTGATCCTTATCAACCGGTTGCCGCTTCCTCGTCTCGCCTACTTAGTCAAGGTCACAAGGAAGTGATTCACAAGTTCAGAAGAGATCTCAGTGGGATTGGAATTGAGTTGCCTACTATGGATAGCATGAGTGAGGCATTTGATCAAATGCAAATGGTCAAGGATGTTCTAGCCAACAGTGATAAAGTTTCAGAGGTCCTACAAGAGTCTACTCATCAGTTCAACCTGCTTACTTCACCCACCTTCCTACCAAAGGTCAAGGATCAAGGGAAATTCACTCTCCCTTGCACACTTGGGCATCTTGAGATTGACAATGCCTTAGTGGATTCTGGAGCAAGCATCAATCTGATCTCTCTCTCCATGGCAGAGAAGCTAGGCATAGCTGGAGCCTTGCAGCGCCCTACTACTTCAATCATGTTTGGAGATGCAACTTCTAAGTCTCCTCTTGGAGTGTTCAAGAACTATCACTTGAAAATTGGAGAATGCATCATCCAAACTGATCTCACTGTGATGGAAATGGAAGAAGAGAAGGATTTGCCTCTGTTATTGGGAACCCCTTTCCTTAGTACAGTTGGCGCTTCAATAGACTTTCACAAGCAAGAAGTGATCCTTCACAAGGTGAATAGTTTGGTGTCATATCGCTTGCAGCCTAGAGGTTCAGACTTTTGTGCCACAATTGACAGTACCAATCTCAGTTCTAAGAGTCATGGAGCTACAAAGGTTGTGAAGGAAAGGGTTGACAAGGAACCAAGAGTTGGGAAGGATAAGGATGAGAGAGGACCAAGGATTGAGAAGCCACGTCTTGAGAGGGCTAGAGTTGAGAAACCACGATCTGATAGGCCAAGAGCTGAGAGACTTGTTCAAGCCCCTTGTGTGCTTGATGAAGAGAGCCTTCAAGCTTTGTTTGATGAGCCACTAGGAAGGGCTCTAAAGAAGGGGAGGATGCAGCCTCTAAGGCAAGACCAGGAGATAAAAGAAAGGATCCACCAGCTCAGGCCCCTTCAGTCAAGCCATCTCAGCTCACAATGACTTTGTTCCCCACCAAGTTTGAAAATGGGAAGATTGAGTACAAGATAAGGTACAAGGGGAGATCAAGGCCATTCTCTAGAGCCAAGGCCTTGGTGACTTCAGAACAGTCCAGGGACCCAACCAAGCTAAAGGAGCTTCTGTCTCAAGTCCTCACTATCACCCTTGATGGTGGGACTAGCTCAACCAATGCCTAAGAAGGTAAAGGTCAAGCTATGGGACCTTAAACAAGCTCACTTGGGAGGAAGTCCCATGTTTATCCTTGTACATACTCTATTTATGCAATTTCTATCTATCTTTATGTTTTTAACCTTTGAATAAGTTAAGTTTAGGTGTCAAGGAGCCAGCTCGACCGATAGCTCGATCGAGCTAGAAACCAGGGCAACTCGATCGAGCTACACAACTCGACCGAGGTAAGTTTTTGAATTTCAAATTCATAACCGTTTTCTTGGTCAAGGGAGTGGGTCCCACAAGCTGATTTTGGTCCCCCACTACCCTAATTTGATCAGAGAATCCCTAGTTTCTTGTTCCCTCTTTATTTCATCTTTTAATCTCAACCACACATCTCAAACACCCCTCTTCCCCATAACTCGATCGAATCCACTCTCTCTCTCCCACAATCTTAAAATTTCTGAAACTCATCCATCTCTCTCTTCACCACAAGAAATTTCGAATTTCAATCTTTCTCTCTTAAGTTTTTGCGATTTCTCTTGTTCTTCATTGTTTTGCTTGGGTTTTGTTTACTGCTCTTCAATTCCTCATTCAACAAGGTATGAACCCTAAAACCCTTCATTCATCCATCTCGATTTCAACTATTGCTTGTTTCCTTTGATTTTTGATTGCATGTGTCCCTTGTGGACTTGTTCTTGAGTAATTGCCCTCATATTTCGCCTCTGCTGTATAATCTTGTTAGTTTGTTTCACCTCACCTCTGTTTTGCCTTTAAACTTGTTGCATGTGCTTGAAATTGAATTTGAGTTTGGTTTGGTTAAGATGCTTAGTTTTCACTAGTTGCTCATTGTTCCATTTACTAGTTGTTCTTGGTTCAATTTGATTGATTAGCATCTTTTCCAGCTCTTAATCTTGAATTAGGTTTGGTTATACTCTGTTTTCACCCAACTCGATCGAGTTTGTCACTCGAGTTTTTTGACTCGATCGAGCTGAGTGTCGAGTTGACCAAACCGATCATTACAACTCTAATTCTTTGTAATCTTTGATGCATTTCAGGTACTTTAGTGAAGAAACAGAGTAACAAGGATGACAAACAGTGAGGGAAGCCGCGCTTCACAGAGGAGAATGGTTGAGGGTGAGTCAAGCAATGCAAGAGAGACAAGGCTTAAGATGCAAGCCGATTTGGAGAGGATGGATCAGAGGATGGAAGAATCTGATGCAGAGGAGTATGTCTACTCTGAGGAACAGTCTGAGAGTGAGAGGCTGAGGGAAGAAAGGAGAACCAAGAAGAGGAATGACCCTATAAGTAGTGAGAGTGAGCAAGGGGAGTTTGAGATTGGAGTGAACCTTGTTCAAGAGGGGGAAATGGCTCTCCAAATGAGGAAGGCAGTGAGGAAACTGAGAGTGATGAGGAAGGAGAAGAGGTGAACCAATTGGTTGATGAAGATGACCAAGAGGGGAACCAAGATGAGCCAATGGAAGAGGCTGAGGAAGAGCAAGAGGAGGATGAGCTCCCCATGTACCAAGAGCACTACAATGCTCTCTTCTCCATGGACTTTGTGGAGACTAAGCACCCACACGATGACACCATGAGAGATCTTGGTATCTTTGAGGATGTGGAGTTGGTGCTCAAGAACATGCAATTGGGGAAGTTCTTCTCTCACCGCATGGAGTCTTACAAGGAGTTGACTTGTGAGTTTTTGGCGTCGATGAAGCATCACGAGTTTGATGAGCTCGATCGAGCTGAGTTGGACCGAGGCTGGGGGTACATAACTTTCCTAGCAAAGGGAGAGAAGAAGATGGTGACCTTTAGGCAGCTTGAGATACTGTTTGGGTTCACCTATGGAGAAGGTAACCTATGGAACATCAAGGAAGAAGAACTCCAAAGAGTATGGGCTACAATAGCTGAAGAGGGGTACTCTTCCTCAAGGTCCAAGGCTGCCCAGATCAGAAGTCCTGTGCTTAGATATGTCCACAAGGCTCTTGCAAACACCTTCTTTGCAAGGAAAGCCACTGGAACAATCAATGAGGGAGAAGTGAAGCTCCTTACCATGGGAATCAAGCCTATCATCTCACGCACAAGGATGGGAAGAAGATCAGAGGAGACAGGGCACACGCAGGGAATCTCATGCCTCTCCTTGAGCAGCTCCAAGCCTACAAGGTCACAGCTTACAACACTAGGCACCAAAGAGGAAGAAAGCTTAGTGTTGGAGGGGTGATCACACCAATTCTTTGTGCAGCAGGAGTTCAAGTGGACAAGAGAAGGTCTACTCCACCAGGTTGGATGGACATCAAGTTTTGCAAGACCAACCTCCTCATTGAGCACAAGGAGTTGGATGGGAGATTCCAATTCAAGTTCACCCACCCCACGGCTGGACTCTCCAAGCTTCTCCTGCCCAACCCTGAGCTCACCACGGTCTAGGAGGTACAACATTGACTTCAGACCCCCTGTGTACACTTTGGTTGGGCATGAAGCGGATTTGCAAGAAGAAGAGATCGAGCTCGATCGAGCTGAGGATCGAGCTGAGTCAGCTGAAGATCGAGTGAGGAAACGCTGATTTGGGTGAGCCTGAGTGCTATTACTTTGAGGAGTATGAGGCTCCAAGGATGAACCCCTCTGTTGTGGCTGCCACAAGAGGATTGGACTTCTCCAAAAGTTCAACAAATGGCAAGGGAAAGCCATTGAGAAGATGCAAAAGTCCATGGACAAGATGGTGAGCAAGATCAAAAGTTTGGAGAAGAAGGTTTCTGGTTCTTCAAGCAAGAAGAAGTCCAAGGCCCCACTTTCCCTAGGAGTAGGTCACTCCTCACCACTCAAGGAGGCTCCCTGCCCAAGAGCCTCACAGAGCCTCTTCTTTCGAGCCAAGGGAAGGAGAAGACAACACGCAGAGAAGGAGGAAGACTTCCAAGGCCAGACGCTCCAGCTCGACCACCGGACTCGATCGAGTCCAAACAGAGGAAACTCAACTCGATCGAGCTGACGGTCGAGCTGACCAGGAGGAGCCCCAGTTCGAGATCCGGGATTTGAATACGATCCCATGCCTTACCAGGAGCCTCCCCGGAGTAGATGGAACCCCTATGGACAGTACGAGCTACCAATGCTCCACCAAGGCCAAGGAAGCCACACACATTTCAACGATGAAGAAGAGGAGGAAGAGGAGCCGCAAGCTCGATCGAGTGAGCCACAAGAGGCAACCCCAGTTGCATGGAGTGCTCCTGATGGCCGTCTCCCATCTCCAGACCACGACCTAGTCTCCCAGTTCTTTGGGGGACACTGAGGTATCCAAACACCAACCCTTGTATATACCATTTCATATTTTCTTGTCTTTGTTCTTGTTTTTTCTTGGTTTTGCCCTCTTGAATCTTTCACTGAATTTTTCTCACACAAGGGACTGTGTGATTTAAGTTTGGGGGAGGGTTCAAGAGATGATTTAACCTTGTTTTCTTTGTTCTTAGTTTTTCATTTATCTTTTGCATAGAAAAACCAAAAAAATCATAAAATTTTCAAAAAATCCAAAAATATTTTCATCTTTTTGCATTCATATTTGTTAGACTTGTTTAGGATTGCATTTTTCACTTGCATTGTTGATTTGACTTTGAAAACTTGTCCATCTTTTGCGATTTCTTGAGTGCCCTGTTTTTAGATTCTTTTGTGCATTAGGGTGAGATTGATTGAGCAGCAAGAACCATGTTTATCTTGATCATATCGCTGCATGCACATCTCATTCAACCATTGCTGTGATTTGATGCATTTCCCTATCTATTTGAACCATAACTTGATCTTTAATTACCAATGCTTGCATTTGATTTCAACTCATGGCTACCACATACATATCTGGACATTCTTTACCATTTTCATATCCCTTTTGCTTGTCCAGATAGCTGATCTCTATCTTTGAGACAGTTACCACACCTTAAACCTAAGCCTTTTCATTTCAAACCCCATATTATCTCTTGTGCGAATGTGAGAACCTTTCTTGGCTTTGCTTAGCATAAGGTGTTGTGTTTAAACCGGCAGGGGCAGTAGTTCTAGTTGTCTAGTTCTCTTGGGATTGTTTTCAGGCTAAGTTTGGGGGTGCCAACTCGAGCTCGATCGAGTTGGGTGTAAAAACCAGAAAAGTGGTAAAAGTTGGGAAAAACCCAAAGGAAAAAGAGTTTAGTCCAGGGAGTTGGCAGTGTTAAAAAGGGTCTAGTAAAGGTTTGGGAAGTTAAAAAAGGAAGTAAAAAGGGTTCTAAGTAGAATGAAAAGAAGGCAAAGCCTCAAGTGTCCAAAAAGGAAAGAAAAGTTCCCTAAGTGTTTAGAAAATCCCAAACCGCTAGATGTTACCTCAAGAAGCCTCTCCCTAGGAAGTTCTTAAAAGAAAAGTGAGCAAAGCTCCTCAGTTTCAAAGGCGAAATGCCAAAAAGGGTAGTTAGGATTTTGTTCTAAAAAGCTCTAAGTGTTGAACTCGATCGAGTTAGGATTAGGCGGCTCGAGCTGCTGTTCTTGCATCATCTTTGGTTCTAACACTTAGCCTTCTGCCAAAGCAAAGCCACTTTCTTGAGAGATCCCTGTTACTAAACCACCATACAAAAGAGACCCTCTTTGTCTCTTGACCCATAAACCCTTGAAACCAAATGAGTTGATTGATCTTGCATGTTTTTGGTTCACTGTTTTT
>CACVBM020000745.1:0-10716 GCA_902728155.2 Microthlaspi erraticum
TGGAGTTGTCGACCATTTGATGTTCCTCCCTTGGATTGAGACCGTTTCACTCATGTTTGTCCTCATAGTATGTGGAGAACCTATTAATCCATGTTTGGGTAAGTATGGGTCCATCTAGTTCATCTTATACACTACAAGTGAGTTTCCACAATGTGGAGTCACAGAGGTACATTTCGGACTCCTTACCTCTTCCGGTTCCCAAATTTGGTCCATTTGATGTTCCTCCCTTGGATTGAGACCGTTTCACTCATGTTTGTCCTCATAGTCATGTGGAGAACCTATTAATCCATGTTTGGGTAAGTATGGGTCCATCTAGTTCATCTTATACACTACAAGTGAGTTTCCACAATGTGGAGTCACAGAGGTACATTTCGGACTCCTTACCTCTTCCGGTTCCCAAATTTGGTCCATTTGATGTTCCTCCCTTGGATTGAGACCGTTTCACTCATGTTTGTCCTCATAGTCATGTGGAGAACCTATTAATCCATGTTTGGGTAAGTATGGGTCCATCTAGTTCATCTTATACACTACAAGTGAGTTTCCACAATGTGGAGTCACAGAGGTACATTTCGGACTCCTTACCTCTTCCGGTTCCCAAATTTGGTCCATTTGATGTTCCTCCCTTGGATTGAGACCGTTTCACTCATGTTTGTCCTCATAGTCATGTGTAGAACCTATTAATCCATGTTTGGGTAAGTATGGGTCCATCTAGTTCATCTTATACACTACAAGTGAGTTTCCACAATGTGGAGTCACAGAGGTACATTTCGGACTCCTTACCTCTTCCGGTTCCCAAATTTGGTCCATTTGATGTTCCTCCCTTGGATTGAGACCGTTTCACTCATGTTTGTCCTCATAGTCATGTGGAGAACCTATTAATCCATGTTTGGGTAAGTATGGGTCCATCTAGTTCATCTTATACACTACAAGTGAGTTTCCACAATGTGGAGTCACAGAGGTACATTTCGGACTCCTTACCTCTTCCGGTTCCCAAATTTGGTCCATTTGATGTTCCTCCCTTGGATTGAGACCGTTTCACTCATGTTTGTCCTCATAGTCATGTGGAGAACCTATTAATCCATGTTTGGGTAAGTATGGGTCCATCTAGTTCATCTTATACACTACAAGTGAGTTTCCACAATGTGGAGTCACAGAGGTACATTTCGGACTCCTTACCTCTTCCGGTTCCCAAATTTGGTCCATTTGATGTTCCTCCCTTGGATTGAGACCGTTTCACTCATGTTTGTCCTCATAGTCATGTGGAGAACCTATTAATCCATGTTTGGGTAAGTATGGGTCCATCTAGTTCATCTTATACACTACAAGTGAGTTTCCACAATGTGGAGTCACAGAGGTACATTTCGGACTCCTTACCTCTTCCGGTTCCCAAATTTGGTCCATTTGATGTTCCTCCCTTGGATTGAGACCGTTTCACTCATGTTTGTCCTCATAGTCATGTGGAGAACCTATTAATCCATGTTTGGGTAAGTATGGGTCCATCTAGTTCATCTTATACACTACAAGTGAGTTTCCACAATGTGGAGTCACAGAGGTACATTTCGGACTCCTTACCTCTTCCGGTTCCCAAATTTGGTCCATTTGATGTTCCTCCCTTGGATTGAGACCGTTTCACTCATGTTTGTCCTCATAGTCATGTGGAGAACCTATTAATCCATGTTTGGGTAAGTATGGGTCCATCTAGTTCATCTTATACACTACAAGTGAGTTTCCACAATGTGGAGTCACAGAGGTACATTTCGGACTCCTTACCTCTTCCGGTTCCCAAATTTGGTCCATTTGATGTTCCTCCCTTGGATTGAGACCGTTTCACTCATGTTTGTCCTCATAGTCATGTGGAGAACCTATTAATCCATGTTTGGGTAAGTATGGGTCCATCTAGTTCATCTTATACACTACAAGTGAGTTTCCACAATGTGGAGTCACAGAGGTACATTTCGGACTCCTTACCTCTTCCGGTTCCCAAATTTGGTCCATTTGATGTTCCTCCCTTGGATTGAGACCGTTTCACTCATGTTTGTCCTCATAGTCATGTGGAGAACCTATTAATCCATGTTTGGGTAAGTATGGGTCCATCTAGTTCATCTTATACACTACAAGTGAGTTTCCACAATGTGGAGTCACAGAGGTACATTTCGGACTCCTTACCTCTTCCGGTTCCCAAATTTGGTCCATTTGATGTTCCTCCCTTGGATTGAGACCGTTTCACTCATGTTTGTCCTCATAGTATGTGGAGAACCTATTAATCCATGTTTGGGTAAGTATGGGTCCATCTAGTTCATCTTATACACTACAAGTGAGTTTCCACAATGTGGAGTCACAGAGGTACATTTCGGACTCCTTACCTCTTCCGGTTCCCAAATTTGGTCCATTTGATGTTCCTCCCTTGGATTGAGACCGTTTCACTCATGTTTGTCCTCATAGTCATGTGGAGAACCTATTAATCCATGTTTGGGTAAGTATGGGTCCATCTAGTTCATCTTATACACTACAAGTGAGTTTCCACAATGTGGAGTCACAGAGGTACATTTCGGACTCCTTACCTCTTCCGGTTCCCAAATTTGGTCCATTTGATGTTCCTCCCTTGGATTGAGACCGTTTCACTCATGTTTGTCCTCATAGTCATGTGGAGAACCTATTAATCCATGTTTGGGTAAGTATGGGTCCATCTAGTTCATCTTATACACTACAAGTGAGTTTCCACAATGTGGAGTCACAGAGGTACATTTCGGACTCCTTACCTCTTCCGGTTCCCAAATTTGGTCCATTTGATGTTCCTCCCTTGGATTGAGACCGTTTCACTCATGTTTGTCCTCATAGTCATGTGGAGAACCTATTAATCCATGTTTGGGTAAGTATGGGTCCATCTAGTTCATCTTATACACTACAAGTGAGTTTCCACAATGTGGAGTCACAGAGGTACATTTCGGACTCCTTACCTCTTCCGGTTCCCAAATTTGGTCCATTTGATGTTCCTCCCTTGGATTGAGACCGTTTCACTCATGTTTGTCCTCATAGTCATGTGGAGAACCTATTAATCCATGTTTGGGTAAGTATGGGTCCATCTAGTTCATCTTATACACTACAAGTGAGTTTCCACAATGTGGAGTCACAGAGGTACATTTCGGACTCCTTACCTCTTCCGGTTCCCAAATTTGGTCCATTTGATGTTCCTCCCTTGGATTGAGACCGTTTCACTCATGTTTGTCCTCATAGTCATGTGGAGAACCTATTAATCCATGTTTGGGTAAGTATGGGTCCATCTAGTTCATCTTATACACTACAAGTGAGTTTCCACAATGTGGAGTCACAGAGGTACATTTCGGACTCCTTACCTCTTCCGGTTCCCAAATTTGGTCCATTTGATGTTCCTCCCTTGGATTGAGACCGTTTCACTCATGTTTGTCCTCATAGTCATGTGGAGAACCTATTAATCCATGTTTGGGTAAGTATGGGTCCATCTAGTTCATCTTATACACTACAAGTGAGTTTCCACAATGTGGAGTCACAGAGGTACATTTCGGACTCCTTACCTCTTCCGGTTCCCAAATTTGGTCCATTTGATGTTCCTCCCTTGGATTGAGACCGTTTCACTCATGTTTGTCCTCATAGTCATGTGGAGAACCTATTAATCCATGTTTGGGTAAGTATGGGTCCATCTAGTTCATCTTATACACTACAAGTGAGTTTCCACAATGTGGAGTCACAGAGGTACATTTCGGACTCCTTACCTCTTCCGGTTCCCAAATTTGGTCCATTTGATGTTCCTCCCTTGGATTGAGACCGTTTCACTCATGTTTGTCCTCATAGTCATGTGGAGAACCTATTAATCCATGTTTGGGTAAGTATGGGTCCATCTAGTTCATCTTATACACTACAAGTGAGTTTCCACAATGTGGAGTCACAGAGGTACATTTCGGACTCCTTACCTCTTCCGGTTCCCAAATTTGGTCCATTTGATGTTCCTCCCTTGGATTGAGACCGTTTCACTCATGTTTGTCCTCATAGTCATGTGGAGAACCTATTAATCCATGTTTGGGTAAGTATGGGTCCATCTAGTTCATCTTATACACTACAAGTGAGTTTCCACAATGTGGAGTCACAGAGGTACATTTCGGACTCCTTACCTCTTCCGGTTCCCAAATTTGGTCCATTTGATGTTCCTCCCTTGGATTGAGACCGTTTCACTCATGTTTGTCCTCATAGTCATGTGGAGAACCTATTAATCCATGTTTGGGTAAGTATGGGTCCATCTAGTTCATCTTATACACTACAAGTGAGTTTCCACAATGTGGAGTCACAGAGGTACATTTCGGACTCCTTACCTCTTCCGGTTCCCAAATTTGGTCCATTTGATGTTCCTCCCTTGGATTGAGACCGTTTCACTCATGTTTGTCCTCATAGTCATGTGGAGAACCTATTAATCCATGTTTGGGTAAGTATGGGTCCATCTAGTTCATCTTATACACTACAAGTGAGTTTCCACAATGTGGAGTCACAGAGGTACATTTCGGACTCCTTACCTCTTCCGGTTCCCAAATTTGGTCCATTTGATGTTCCTCCCTTGGATTGAGACCGTTTCACTCATGTTTGTCCTCATAGTCATGTGAGAACCTATTAATCCATGTTTGGGTAAGTATGGGTCCATCTAGTTCATCTTATACACTACAAGTGAGTTTCCACAATGTGGAGTCACAGAGGTACATTTCGGACTCCTTACCTCTTCCGGTTCCCAAATTTGGTCCATTTGATGTTCCTCCCTTGGATTGAGACCGTTTCACTCATGTTTGTCCTCATAGTCATGTGGAGAACCTATTAATCCATGTTTGGGTAAGTATGGGTCCATCTAGTTCATCTTATACACTACAAGTGAGTTTCCACAATGTGGAGTCACAGAGGTACATTTCGGACTCCTTACCTCTTCCGGTTCCCAAATTTGGTCCATTTGATGTTCCTCCCTTGGATTGAGACCGTTTCACTCATGTTTGTCCTCATAGTCATGTGGAGAACCTATTAATCCATGTTTGGGTAAGTATGGGTCCATCTAGTTCATCTTATACACTACAAGTGAGTTTCCACAATGTGGAGTCACAGAGGTACATTTCGGACTCCTTACCTCTTCCGGTTCCCAAATTTGGTCCATTTGATGTTCCTCCCTTGGATTGAGACCGTTTCACTCATGTTTGTCCTCATAGTCATGTGGAGAACCTATTAATCCATGTTTGGGTAAGTATGGGTCCATCTAGTTCATCTTATACACTACAAGTGAGTTTCCACAATGTGGAGTCACAGAGGTACATTTCGGACTCCTTACCTCTTCCGGTTCCCAAATTTGGTCCATTTGATGTTCCTCCCTTGGATTGAGACCGTTTCACTCATGTTTGTCCTCATAGTCATGTGGAGAACCTATTAATCCATGTTTGGGTAAGTATGGGTCCATCTAGTTCATCTTATACACTACAAGTGAGTTTCCACAATGTGGAGTCACAGAGGTACATTTCGGACTCCTTACCTCTTCCGGTTCCCAAATTTGGTCCATTTGATGTTCCTCCCTTGGATTGAGACCGTTTCACTCATGTTTGTCCTCATAGTCATGTGGAGAACCTATTAATCCATGTTTGGGTAAGTATGGGTCCATCTAGTTCATCTTATACACTACAAGTGAGTTTCCACAATGTGGAGTCACAGAGGTACATTTCGGACTCCTTACCTCTTCCGGTTCCCAAATTTGGTCCATTTGATGTTCCTCCCTTGGATTGAGACCGTTTCACTCATGTTTGTCCTCATAGTCATGTGGAGAACCTATTAATCCATGTTTGGGTAAGTATGGGTCCATCTAGTTCATCTTATACACTACAAGTGAGTTTCCACAATGTGGAGTCACAGAGGTACATTTCGGACTCCTTACCTCTTCCGGTTCCCAAATTTGGTCCATTTGATGTTCCTCCCTTGGATTGAGACCGTTTCACTCATGTTTGTCCTCATAGTCATGTGGAGAACCTATTAATCCATGTTTGGGTAAGTATGGGTCCATCTAGTTCATCTTATACACTACAAGTGAGTTTCCTCAATGTGGAGTCACAGAGGTACATTTCGGACTCCTTACCTCTTCCGGTTCCCAAATTTGGTCCATTTGATGTTCCTCCCTTGGATTGAGACCGTTTCACTCATGTTTGTCCTCATAGTCATGTGGAGAACCTATTAATCCATGTTTGGGTAAGTATGGGTCCATCTAGTTCATCTTATACACTACAAGTGAGTTTCCTCAATGTGGAGTCACAGAGGTACATTTCGGACTCCTTACCTCTTCCGGTTCCCAAATTTGGTCCATTTGATGTTCCTCCCTTGGATTGAGACCGTTTCACTCATGTTTGTCCTCATAGTCATGTGGAGAACCTATTAATCCATGTTTGGGTAAGTATGGGTCCATCTAGTTCATCTTATACACTACAAGTGAGTTTCCTCAATGTGGAGTCACAGAGGTACATTTCGGACTCCTTACCTCTTCCGGTTCCCAAATTTGGTCCATTTGATGTTCCTCCCTTGGATTGAGACCGTTTCACTCATGTTTGTCCTCATAGTCATGTGGAGAACCTATTAATCCATGTTTGGGTAAGTATGGGTCCATCTAGTTCATCTTATACACTACAAGTGAGTTTCCTCAATGTGGAGTCACAGAGGTACATTTCGGACTCCTTACCTCTTCCGGTTCCCAAATTTGGTCCATTTGATGTTCCTCCCTTGGATTGAGACCGTTTCACTCATGTTTGTCCTCATAGTCATGTGGAGAACCTATTAATCCATGTTTGGGTAAGTATGGGTCCATCTAGTTCATCTTATACACTACAAGTGAGTTTCCTCAATGTGGAGTCACAGAGGTACATTTCGGACTCCTTACCTCTTCCGGTTCCCAAATTTGGTCCATTTGATGTTCCTCCCTTGGATTGAGACCGTTTCACTCATGTTTGTCCTCATAGTAATGTGGAGAACCTATTAATCCATGTTTGGGTAAGTATGGGTCCATCTAGTTCATCTTATACACTACAAGTGAGTTTCCTCAATGTGGAGTCACAGAGGTACATTTCGGACTCCTTACCTCTTCCGGTTCCCAAATTTGGTCCATTTGATGTTCCTCCCTTGGATTGAGACCGTTTCACTCATGTTTGTCCTCATAGTAATGTGGAGAACCTATTAATCCATGTTTGGGTAAGTATGGGTCCATCTAGTTCATCTTATACACTACAAGTGAGTTTCCTCAATGTGGAGTCACAGAGGTACATTTCGGACTCCTTACCTCTTCCGGTTCCCAAATTTGGTCCATTTGATGTTCCTCCCTTGGATTGAGACCGTTTCACTCATGTTTGTCCTCATAGTCATGTGGAGAACCTATTAATCCATGTTTGGGTAAGTATGGGTCCATCTAGTTCATCTTATACACTACAAGTGAGTTTCCTCAATCTGGAGTCACAGAGGTACATTTCGGACTCCTTACCTCTTCCGGTTCCCAAATTTGGTCCATTTGATGTTCCTCCCTTGGATTGAGACCGTTTCACTCATGTTTGTCCTCATAGTAATGTGGAGAACCTATTAATCCATGTTTGGGTAAGTATGGGTCCATCTAGTTCATCTTATACACTACAAGTGAGTTTCCACAATGTGGAGTCACAGAGGTACATTTCGGACTCCTTACCTCTTCCGGTTCCCAAATTTGGTCCATTTGATGTTCCTCCCTTGGATTGAGACCGTTTCACTCATGTTTGTCCTCATAGTCATGTGGAGAACCTATTAATCCATGTTTGGGTAAGTATGGGTCCATCTAGTTCATCTTATACACTACAAGTGAGTTTCCTCAATGTGGAGTCACAGAGGTACATTTCGGACTCCTTACCTCTTCCGGTTCCCAAATTTGGTCCATTTGATGTTCCTCCCTTGGATTGAGACCGTTTCACTCATGTTTGTCCTCATAGTAATGTGGAGAACCTATTAATCCATGTTTGGGTAAGTATGGGTCCATCTAGTTCATCTTATACACTACAAGTGAGTTTCCTCAATGTGGAGTCACAGAGGTACATTTCGGACTCCTTACCTCTTCCGGTTCCCAAATTTGGTCCATTTGATGTTCCTCCCTTGGATTGAGACCGTTTCACTCATGTTTGTCCTCATAGTCATGTGGAGAACCTATTAATCCATGTTTGGGTAAGTATGGGTCCATCTAGTTCATCTTATACACTACAAGTGAGTTTCCTCAATGGAGTCACAGAGGTACATTTCGGACTCCTTACCTCTTCCGGTTCCCAAATTTGGTCCATTTGATGTTCCTCCCTTGGATTGAGACCGTTTCACTCATGTTTGTCCTCATAGTAATGTAGAACCTATTAATCCATGTTTGGGTAAGTATGGGTCCATCTAGTTCATCTTATACACTACAAGTGAGTTTCCTCAATGTGGAGTCACAGAGGTACATTTCGGACTCCTTACCTCTTCCGGTTCCCAAATTTGGTCCATTTGATGTTCCTCCCTTGGATTGAGACCGTTTCACTCATGTTTGTCCTCATAGTCATGTGGAGAACCTATTAATCCATGTTTGGGTAAGTATGGGTCCATCTAGTTCATCTTATACACTACAAGTGAGTTTCCTCAATCTGGAGTCACAGAGGTACATTTCGGACTCCTTACCTCTTCCGGTTCCCAAATTTGGTCCATTTGATGTTCCTCCCTTGGATTGAGACCGTTTCACTCATGTTTGTCCTCATAGTCATGTGAGAACCTATTAATCCATGTTTGGGTAAGTATGGGTCCATCTAGTTCATCTTATACACTACAAGTGAGTTTCCTCAATGTGGAGTCACAGAGGTACATTTCGGACTCCTTACCTCTTCCGGTTCCCAAATTTGGTCCATTTGATGTTCCTCCCTTGGATTGAGACCGTTTCACTCATGTTTGTCCTCATAGTAATGGAGAACCTATTAATCCATGTTTGGGTAAGTATGGGTCCATCTAGTTCATCTTATACACTACAAGTGAGTTTCCACAATGTGGAGTCACAGAGGTACATTTCGGACTCCTTACCTCTTCCGGTTCCCAAATTGGTCCATTTGATGTTCCTCCCTTGGATTGAGACCGTTTCACTCATGTTTGTCCTCATAGTAATGTGGAGAACCTATTAATCCATGTTTGGGTAAGTATGGGTCCATCTAGTTCATCTTATACACTACAAGTGAGTTTCCACAATGTGGAGTCACAGAGGTACATTTCGGACTCCTTACCTCTTCCGGTTCCCAAATTTGGTCCATTTGATGTTCCTCCCTTGGATTGAGACCGTTTCACTCATGTTTGTCCTCATAGTAATGTGGAGAACCTATTAATCCATGTTTGGGTAAGTATGGGTCCATCTAGTTCATCTTATACACTACAAGTGAGTTTCCACAATGTGGAGTCACAGAGGTACATTTCGGACTCCTTACCTCTTCCGGTTCCCAAATTTGGTCCATTTGATGTTCCTCCCTTGGATTGAGACCGTTTCACTCATGTTTGTCCTCATAGTAATGTGGAGAACCTATTAATCCATGTTTGGGTAAGTATGGGTCCATCTAGTTCATCTTATACACTACAAGTGAGTTTCCACAATGTGGGTCACAGAGGTACATTTCGGACTCCTTACCTCTTCCGGTTCCCAAATTGGTCCATTTGATGTTCCTCCCTTGGATTGAGACCGTTTCACTCATGTTTGTCCTCATAGTAATGTGGAGAACCTATTAATCCATGTTTGGGTAAGTATGGGTCCATCTAGTTCATCTTATACACTACAAGTGAGTTTCCACAATGTGGAGTCACAGAGGTACATTTCGGACTCCTTACCTCTTCCGGTTCCCAAATTTGGTCCATTTGATGTTCCTCCCTTGGATTGAGACCGTTTCACTCATGTTTGTCCTCATAATGTGGAGAACCTATTAATCCATGTTTGGGTAAGTATGGGTCCATCTAGTTCATCTTATACACTACAAGTGAGTTTCCACAATGTGGAGCACAGAGGTACATTTCGGACTCCTTACCTCTTCCGGTTCCCAAATTTGGTCCATTTGATGTTCCTCCCTTGGATTGAGACCGTTTCACTCATGTTTGTCCTCATAGTAATGTGGAGAACCTATTAATCCATGTTTGGGTAAGTATGGGTCCATCTAGTTCATCTTATACACTACAAGTGAGTTTCCACAATGTGGAGTCACAGAGGTACATTTCGGACTCCTTACCTCTTCCGGTTCCCAAATTTGGTCCATTTGATGTTCCTCCCTTGGATTGAGACCGTTTCACTCATGTTTGTCCTCATAGTAATGTGGAGAACCTATTAATCCATGTTTGGGTAAGTATGGGTCCATCTAGTTCATCTTATACACTACAAGTGAGTTTCCACAATGTGGAGTCACAGAGGTACATTTCGGACTCCTTACCTCTTCCGGTTCCCAAATTTGGTCCATTTGATGTTCCTCCCTTGGATTGAGACCGTTTCACTCATGTTTGTCCTCATAGTAATGTGGAGAACCTATTAATCCATGTTTGGGTAAGTATGGGTCCATCTAGTTCATCTTATACACTACAAGTGAGTTTCCACAATGTGGAGTCACAGAGGTACATTTCGGACTCCTTACCTCTTCCGGTTTAGGTCCATTTGATGTTCCTCCCTTGGACTGAGACCGTTTC
>CACVBM020000746.1:0-10701 GCA_902728155.2 Microthlaspi erraticum
GTATGGGTCCATCTAGTTCATCTTATACACTACAAGTGAGTTTCCACAATGTGGAGGCACAAGGTACATTTCGGACTCCTTACCTCTTCCGGTTCCCAAATTTGGTCCATTTGATGTTCCTCCCTTGGATTGAGACCGTTTCACTCATGTTTGTCCTCATAGTCATGTGTAGAACTATTAATCCATGTTTGGTAAGTATGGGTCCATCTAGTTCATCTTATACACTACAAGTGAGTTTCCACAATGTGGAGGCACAGAGGTACATTTCGGACTCCTTACCTCTTCCGGTTCCCAAATTTGGTCCATTTGATGTTCCTCCCTTGGATTGAGACCGTTTCCATGTTTGTCCTCATAGTCAAGTATGGGTCCATCTAGTTCATCTTATACACTACAAGTGAGTTTCCACAATGTGGAGGCACAGAGGTACATTTCGGACTCCTTACCTCTTCCGGTTCCCAAATTTGGTCCATTTGATGTTCCTCCCTTGGATTGAGACCGTTTCACTCATGTTTGTCCTCATAGTCATGTGTAGAAGCTATTAATCCATGTTTGGTAAGTATGGGTCCATCTAGTTCATCTTATACACTACAAGTGAGTTTCCACAATGTGGAGGCACAGAGGTACATTTCGGACTCCTTACCTCTTCCGGTTCCCAAATTTGGTCCATTTGATGTTCCTCCCTTGGATTGAGACCGTTTCACTCATGTTTGTCCTCATAGTCATGTGTAGAACCTATTAATCCATGTTTGGTAAGTATGGGTCCATCTAGTTCATCTTATACACTACAAGTGAGTTTCCACAATGTGGAGGCACAGAGGTACATTTCGGACTCCTTACCTCTTCCGGTTCCCAAATTTGGTCCATTTGATGTTCCTCCCTTGGATTGAGACCGTTTCACTCATGTTTGTCCTCATAGTCATGTGTAGAAGCTATTAATCCATGTTTTGGTAAGTATGGGTCCATCTAGTTCATCTTATACACTACAAGTGAGTTTCCACAATGTGGAGGCACAGAGGTACATTTCGGACTCCTTACCTCTTCCGGTTCCCAAATTTGGTCCATTTGATGTTCCTCCCTTGGATTGAGACCGTTTCACTCATGTTTGTCCTCATAGTCATGTGTAGAAGCTATTAATCCATGTTTTGGTAAGTATGGGTCCATCTAGTTCATCTTATACACTACAAGTGAGTTTCCACAATGTGGAGGCACAGAGGTACATTTCGGACTCCTTACCTCTTCCGGTTCCCAAATTTGGTCCATTTGATGTTCCTCCCTTGGATTGAGACCGTTTCACTCATGTTTGTCCTCATAGTCATGTGTAGAAGCTATTAATCCATGTTTTGGTAAGTATGGGTCCATCTAGTTCATCTTATACACTACAAGTGAGTTTCCACAATGTGGAGGCACAGAGGTACATTTCGGACTCCTTACCTCTTCCGGTTCCCAAATTTGGTCCATTTGATGTTCCTCCCTTGGATTGAGACCGTTTCACTCATGTTTGTCCTCATAGTCATGTGTAGAAGCTATTAATCCATGTTTTGGTAAGTATGGGTCCATCTAGTTCATCTTATACACTACAAGTGAGTTTCCACAATGTGGAGGCACAGAGGTACATTTCGGACTCCTTACCTCTTCCGGTTCCCAAATTTGGTCCATTTGATGTTCCTCCCTTGGATTGAGACCGTTTCACTCATGTTTGTCCTCATAGTCATGTGTAGAACTATTAATCCATGTTTGGTAAGTATGGGTCCATCTAGTTCATCTTATACACTACAAGTGAGTTTCCACAATGTGGAGGCACAGAGGTACATTTCGGACTCCTTACCTCTTCCGGTTCCCAAATTTGGTCCATTTGATGTTCCTCCCTTGGATTGAGACCGTTTCACTCATGTTTGTCCTCATAGTCATGTGTAGAACTATTAATCCATGTTTGGTAAGTATGGGTCCATCTAGTTCATCTTATACACTACAAGTGAGTTTCCACAATGTGGAGGCACAGAGGTACATTTCGGACTCCTTACCTCTTCCGGTTCCCAAATTTGGTCCATTTGATGTTCCTCCCTTGGATTGAGACCGTTTCACTCATGTTTGTCCTCATAGTCATGTGTAGAACTATTAATCCATGTTTGGTAAGTATGGGTCCATCTAGTTCATCTTATACACTACAAGTGAGTTTCCACAATGTGGAGGCACAGAGGTACATTTCGGACTCCTTACCTCTTCCGGTTCCCAAATTTGGTCCATTTGATGTTCCTCCCTTGGATTGAGACCGTTTCACTCATGTTTGTCCTCATAGTCATGTGTAGAACTATTAATCCATGTTTGGTAAGTATGGGTCCATCTAGTTCATCTTATACACTACAAGTGAGTTTCCACAATGTGGAGGCACAGAGGTACATTTCGGACTCCTTACCTCTTCCGGTTCCCAAATTTGGTCCATTTGATGTTCCTCCCTTGGATTGAGACCGTTTCACTCATGTTTGTCCTCATAGTCATGTGTAGAACTATTAATCCATGTTTGGTAAGTATGGGTCCATCTAGTTCATCTTATACACTACAAGTGAGTTTCCACAATGTGGAGGCACAGAGGTACATTTCGGACTCCTTACCTCTTCCGGTTCCCAAATTTGGTCCATTTGATGTTCCTCCCTTGGATTGAGACCGTTTCACTCATGTTTGTCCTCATAGTCATGTGTAGAACTATTAATCCATGTTTGGTAAGTATGGGTCCATCTAGTTCATCTTATACACTACAAGTGAGTTTCCACAATGTGGAGGCACAGAGGTACATTTCGGACTCCTTACCTCTTCCGGTTCCCAAATTTGGTCCATTTGATGTTCCTCCCTTGGATTGAGACCGTTTCACTCATGTTTGTCCTCATAGTCATGTGTAGAACCTATTAATCCATGTTTGGTAAGTATGGGTCCATCTAGTTCATCTTATACACTACAAGTGAGTTTCCACAATGTGGAGGCACAGAGGTACATTTCGGACTCCTTACCTCTTCCGGTTCCCAAATTTGGTCCATTTGATGTTCCTCCCTTGGATTGAGACCGTTTCACTCATGTTTGTCCTCATAGTCATGTGTAGAAGCTATTAATCCATGTTTGGTAAGTATGGGTCCATCTAGTTCATCTTATACACTACAAGTGAGTTTCCACAATGTGGAGGCACAGAGGTACATTTCGGACTCCTTACCTCTTCCGGTTCCCAAATTTGGTCCATTTGATGTTCCTCCCTTGGATTGAGACCGTTTCACTCATGTTTGTCCTCATAGTCATGTGTAGAAGCTATTAATCCATGTTTGGTAAGTATGGGTCCATCTAGTTCATCTTATACACTACAAGTGAGTTTCCACAATGTGGAGGCACAGAGGTACATTTCGGACTCCTTACCTCTTCCGGTTCCCAAATTTGGTCCATTTGATGTTCCTCCCTTGGATTGAGACCGTTTCACTCATGTTTGTCCTCATAGTCATGTGTAGAACTATTAATCCATGTTTGGTAAGTATGGGTCCATCTAGTTCATCTTATACACTACAAGTGAGTTTCCACAATGTGGAGGCACAGAGGTACATTTCGGACTCCTTACCTCTTCCGGTTCCCAAATTTGGTCCATTTGATGTTCCTCCCTTGGATTGAGACCGTTTCACTCATGTTTGTCCTCATAGTCATGTGTAGAACCTATTAATCCATGTTTGGTAAGTATGGGTCCATCTAGTTCATCTTATACACTACAAGTGAGTTTCCACAATGTGGAGGCACAGAGGTACATTTCGGACTCCTTACCTCTTCCGGTTCCCAAATTTGGTCCATTTGATGTTCCTCCCTTGGATTGAGACCGTTTCACTCATGTTTGTCCTCATAGTCATGTGTAGAAGCCTATTAATCCATGTTTGGTAAGTATGGGTCCATCTAGTTCATCTTATACACTACAAGTGAGTTTCCACAATGTGGAGGCACAGAGGTACATTTCGGACTCCTTACCTCTTCCGGTTCCCAAATTTGGTCCATTTGATGTTCCTCCCTTGGATTGAGACCGTTTCACTCATGTTTGTCCTCATAGTCATGTGTAGAACCTATTAATCCATGTTTGGTAAGTATGGGTCCATCTAGTTCATCTTATACACTACAAGTGAGTTTCCACAATGTGGAGGCACAGAGGTACATTTCGGACTCCTTACCTCTTCCGGTTCCCAAATTTGGTCCATTTGATGTTCCTCCCTTGGATTGAGACCGTTTCACTCATGTTTGTCCTCATAGTCATGTGTAGAAGCTATTAATCCATGTTTGGTAAGTATGGGTCCATCTAGTTCATCTTATACACTACAAGTGAGTTTCCACAATGTGGAGGCACAGAGGTACATTTCGGACTCCTTACCTCTTCCGGTTCCCAAATTTGGTCCATTTGATGTTCCTCCCTTGGATTGAGACCGTTTCACTCATGTTTGTCCTCATAGTCATGTGTAGAACCTATTAATCCATGTTTTGGTAAGTATGGGTCCATCTAGTTCATCTTATACACTACAAGTGAGTTTCCACAATGTGGAGGCACAGAGGTACATTTCGGACTCCTTACCTCTTCCGGTTCCCAAATTTGGTCCATTTGATGTTCCTCCCTTGGATTGAGACCGTTTCACTCATGTTTGTCCTCATAGTCATGTGTAGAACTATTAATCCATGTTTGGTAAGTATGGGTCCATCTAGTTCATCTTATACACTACAAGTGAGTTTCCACAATGTGGAGGCACAGAGGTACATTTCGGACTCCTTACCTCTTCCGGTTCCCAAATTTGGTCCATTTGATGTTCCTCCCTTGGATTGAGACCGTTTCACTCATGTTTGTCCTCATAGTCATGTGTAGAACCTATTAATCCATGTTTGGTAAGTATGGGTCCATCTAGTTCATCTTATACACTACAAGTGAGTTTCCACAATGTGGAGGCACAGAGGTACATTTCGGACTCCTTACCTCTTCCGGTTCCCAAATTTGGTCCATTTGATGTTCCTCCCTTGGATTGAGACCGTTTCACTCATGTTTGTCCTCATAGTCATGTGTAGAACTATTAATCCATGTTTGGTAAGTATGGGTCCATCTAGTTCATCTTATACACTACAAGTGAGTTTCCACAATGTGGAGGCACAGAGGTACATTTCGGACTCCTTACCTCTTCCGGTTCCCAAATTTGGTCCATTTGATGTTCCTCCCTTGGATTGAGACCGTTTCACTCATGTTTGTCCTCATAGTCATGTGTAGAAGCTATTAATCCATGTTTGGTAAGTATGGGTCCATCTAGTTCATCTTATACACTACAAGTGAGTTTCCACAATGTGGAGGCACAGAGGTACATTTCGGACTCCTTACCTCTTCCGGTTCCCAAATTTGGTCCATTTGATGTTCCTCCCTTGGATTGAGACCGTTTCACTCATGTTTGTCCTCATAGTCATGTGTAGAACTATTAATCCATGTTTGGGTAAGTATGGGTCCATCTAGTTCATCTTATACACTACAAGTGAGTTTCCACAATGTGGAGGCACAGAGGTACATTTCGGACTCCTTACCTCTTCCGGTTCCCAAATTTGGTCCATTTGATGTTCCTCCCTTGGATTGAGACCGTTTCACTCATGTTTGTCCTCATAGTCATGTGTAGAAGCTATTAATCCATGTTTTGGTAAGTATGGGTCCATCTAGTTCATCTTATACACTACAAGTGAGTTTCCACAATGTGGAGGCACAGAGGTACATTTCGGACTCCTTACCTCTTCCGGTTCCCAAATTTGGTCCATTTGATGTTCCTCCCTTGGATTGAGACCGTTTCACTCATGTTTGTCCTCATAGTCATGTGTAGAAGCTATTAATCCATGTTTTGGTAAGTATGGGTCCATCTAGTTCATCTTATACACTACAAGTGAGTTTCCACAATGTGGAGGCACAGAGGTACATTTCGGACTCCTTACCTCTTCCGGTTCCCAAATTTGGTCCATTTGATGTTCCTCCCTTGGATTGAGACCGTTTCACTCATGTTTGTCCTCATAGTCATGTGTAGAAGCTATTAATCCATGTTTTGGTAAGTATGGGTCCATCTAGTTCATCTTATACACTACAAGTGAGTTTCCACAATGTGGAGGCACAGAGGTACATTTCGGACTCCTTACCTCTTCCGGTTCCCAAATTTGGTCCATTTGATGTTCCTCCCTTGGATTGAGACCGTTTCACTCATGTTTGTCCTCATAGTCATGTGTAGAAGCTATTAATCCATGTTTTGGTAAGTATGGGTCCATCTAGTTCATCTTATACACTACAAGTGAGTTTCCACAATGTGGAGGCACAGAGGTACATTTCGGACTCCTTACCTCTTCCGGTTCCCAAATTTGGTCCATTTGATGTTCCTCCCTTGGATTGAGACCGTTTCACTCATGTTTGTCCTCATAGTCATGTGTAGAAGCTATTAATCCATGTTTTGGTAAGTATGGGTCCATCTAGTTCATCTTATACACTACAAGTGAGTTTCCACAATGTGGAGGCACAGAGGTACATTTCGGACTCCTTACCTCTTCCGGTTCCCAAATTTGGTCCATTTGATGTTCCTCCCTTGGATTGAGACCGTTTCACTCATGTTTGTCCTCATAGTCATGTGTAGAAGCTATTAATCCATGTTTTGGTAAGTATGGGTCCATCTAGTTCATCTTATACACTACAAGTGAGTTTCCACAATGTGGAGGCACAGAGGTACATTTCGGACTCCTTACCTCTTCCGGTTCCCAAATTTGGTCCATTTGATGTTCCTCCCTTGGATTGAGACCGTTTCACTCATGTTTGTCCTCATAGTCATGTGTAGAAGCTATTAATCCATGTTTTGGTAAGTATGGGTCCATCTAGTTCATCTTATACACTACAAGTGAGTTTCCACAATGTGGAGGCACAGAGGTACATTTCGGACTCCTTACCTCTTCCGGTTCCCAAATTTGGTCCATTTGATGTTCCTCCCTTGGATTGAGACCGTTTCACTCATGTTTGTCCTCATAGTCATGTGTAGAAGCTATTAATCCATGTTTTGGTAAGTATGGGTCCATCTAGTTCATCTTATACACTACAAGTGAGTTTCCACAATGTGGAGGCACAGAGGTACATTTCGGACTCCTTACCTCTTCCGGTTCCCAAATTTGGTCCATTTGATGTTCCTCCCTTGGATTGAGACCGTTTCACTCATGTTTGTCCTCATAGTCATGTGTAGAAGCTATTAATCCATGTTTTGGTAAGTATGGGTCCATCTAGTTCATCTTATACACTACAAGTGAGTTTCCACAATGTGGAGGCACAGAGGTACATTTCGGACTCCTTACCTCTTCCGGTTCCCAAATTTGGTCCATTTGATGTTCCTCCCTTGGATTGAGACCGTTTCACTCATGTTTGTCCTCATAGTCATGTGTAGAAGCTATTAATCCATGTTTTGGTAAGTATGGGTCCATCTAGTTCATCTTATACACTACAAGTGAGTTTCCACAATGTGGAGGCACAGAGGTACATTTCGGACTCCTTACCTCTTCCGGTTCCCAAATTTGGTCCATTTGATGTTCCTCCCTTGGATTGAGACCGTTTCACTCATGTTTGTCCTCATAGTCATGTGTAGAAGCTATTAATCCATGTTTTGGTAAGTATGGGTCCATCTAGTTCATCTTATACACTACAAGTGAGTTTCCACAATGTGGAGGCACAGAGGTACATTTCGGACTCCTTACCTCTTCCGGTTCCCAAATTTGGTCCATTTGATGTTCCTCCCTTGGATTGAGACCGTTTCACTCATGTTTGTCCTCATAGTCATGTGTAGAAGCTATTAATCCATGTTTTGGTAAGTATGGGTCCATCTAGTTCATCTTATACACTACAAGTGAGTTTCCACAATGTGGAGGCACAGAGGTACATTTCGGACTCCTTACCTCTTCCGGTTCCCAAATTTGGTCCATTTGATGTTCCTCCCTTGGATTGAGACCGTTTCACTCATGTTTGTCCTCATAGTCATGTGTAGAAGCTATTAATCCATGTTTTGGTAAGTATGGGTCCATCTAGTTCATCTTATACACTACAAGTGAGTTTCCACAATGTGGAGGCACAGAGGTACATTTCGGACTCCTTACCTCTTCCGGTTCCCAAATTTGGTCCATTTGATGTTCCTCCCTTGGATTGAGACCGTTTCACTCATGTTTGTCCTCATAGTCATGTGTAGAAGCTATTAATCCATGTTTTGGTAAGTATGGGTCCATCTAGTTCATCTTATACACTACAAGTGAGTTTCCACAATGTGGAGGCACAGAGGTACATTTCGGACTCCTTACCTCTTCCGGTTCCCAAATTTGGTCCATTTGATGTTCCTCCCTTGGATTGAGACCGTTTCACTCATGTTTGTCCTCATAGTCATGTGTAGAAGCTATTAATCCATGTTTTGGTAAGTATGGGTCCATCTAGTTCATCTTATACACTACAAGTGAGTTTCCACAATGTGGAGGCACAGAGGTACATTTCGGACTCCTTACCTCTTCCGGTTCCCAAATTTGGTCCATTTGATGTTCCTCCCTTGGATTGAGACCGTTTCACTCATGTTTGTCCTCATAGTCATGTGTAGAAGCTATTAATCCATGTTTTGGTAAGTATGGGTCCATCTAGTTCATCTTATACACTACAAGTGAGTTTCCACAATGTGGAGGCACAGAGGTACATTTCGGACTCCTTACCTCTTCCGGTTCCCAAATTTGGTCCATTTGATGTTCCTCCCTTGGATTGAGACCGTTTCACTCATGTTTGTCCTCATAGTCATGTGTAGAAGCTATTAATCCATGTTTTGGTAAGTATGGGTCCATCTAGTTCATCTTATACACTACAAGTGAGTTTCCACAATGTGGAGGCACAGAGGTACATTTCGGACTCCTTACCTCTTCCGGTTCCCAAATTTGGTCCATTTGATGTTCCTCCCTTGGATTGAGACCGTTTCACTCATGTTTGTCCTCATAGTCATGTGTAGAAGCTATTAATCCATGTTTTGGTAAGTATGGGTCCATCTAGTTCATCTTATACACTACAAGTGAGTTTCCACAATGTGGAGGCACAGAGGTACATTTCGGACTCCTTACCTCTTCCGGTTCCCAAATTTGGTCCATTTGATGTTCCTCCCTTGGATTGAGACCGTTTCACTCATGTTTGTCCTCATAGTCATGTGTAGAAGCTATTAATCCATGTTTTGGTAAGTATGGGTCCATCTAGTTCATCTTATACACTACAAGTGAGTTTCCACAATGTGGAGGCACAGAGGTACATTTCGGACTCCTTACCTCTTCCGGTTCCCAAATTTGGTCCATTTGATGTTCCTCCCTTGGATTGAGACCGTTTCACTCATGTTTGTCCTCATAGTCATGTGTAGAAGCTATTAATCCATGTTTTGGTAAGTATGGGTCCATCTAGTTCATCTTATACACTACAAGTGAGTTTCCACAATGTGGAGGCACAGAGGTACATTTCGGACTCCTTACCTCTTCCGGTTCCCAAATTTGGTCCATTTGATGTTCCTCCCTTGGATTGAGACCGTTTCACTCATGTTTGTCCTCATAGTCATGTGTAGAAGCTATTAATCCATGTTTTGGTAAGTATGGGTCCATCTAGTTCATCTTATACACTACAAGTGAGTTTCCACAATGTGGAGGCACAGAGGTACATTTCGGACTCCTTACCTCTTCCGGTTCCCAAATTTGGTCCATTTGATGTTCCTCCCTTGGATTGAGACCGTTTCACTCATGTTTGTCCTCATAGTCATGTGTAGAAGCTATTAATCCATGTTTTGGTAAGTATGGGTCCATCTAGTTCATCTTATACACTACAAGTGAGTTTCCACAATGTGGAGGCACAGAGGTACATTTCGGACTCCTTACCTCTTCCGGTTCCCAAATTTGGTCCATTTGATGTTCCTCCCTTGGATTGAGACCGTTTCACTCATGTTTGTCCTCATAGTCATGTGTAGAAGCTATTAATCCATGTTTTGGTAAGTATGGGTCCATCTAGTTCATCTTATACACTACAAGTGAGTTTCCACAATGTGGAGGCACAGAGGTACATTTCGGACTCCTTACCTCTTCCGGTTCCCAAATTTGGTCCATTTGATGTTCCTCCCTTGGATTGAGACCGTTTCACTCATGTTTGTCCTCATAGTCATGTGTAGTTAATCCATGTTTTGGTAAGTATGGGTCCATCTAGTTCATCTTATACACTACAAGTGAGTTTCCACAATGTGGAGGCACAGAGGTACATTTCGGACTCCTTACCTCTTCCGGTTCCCAAATTTGGTCCATTTGATGTTCCTCCCTTGGATTGAGACCGTTTCACTCATGTTTGTCCTCATAGTCATGTGTAGAACCTATTAATCCATGTTTTGGTAAGTATGGGTCCATCTAGTTCATCTTATACACTACAAGTGAGTTTCCACAATGTGGAGGCACAGAGGTACATTTCGGACTCCTTACCTCTTCCGGTTCCCAAATTTGGTCCATTTGATGTTCCTCCCTTGGATTGAGACCGTTTCACTCATGTTTGTCCTCATAGTCATGTGTAGAAGCTATTAATCCATGTTTTGGTAAGTATGGGTCCATCTAGTTCATCTTATACACTACAAGTGAGTTTCCACAATGTGGAGGCACAGAGGTACATTTCGGTTCCCA
>CACVBM020000747.1:0-10672 GCA_902728155.2 Microthlaspi erraticum
TTGCAGCTTCAACATCTCCCGGTCAACGTAATTTAAAAAAGAGAATTGCCTATTCTTCTGTATCTCATATGGGTTTTATAATTATAGGTATTGGTTCTATAACGGATCCTGGACTTAATGGAGCTATTTTACAAATAATCTCGCATGGATTTATTGGCGCTGCACTTTTTTTCTTGGCAGGAACGAGTTATGATAGAATTCGGCTTGTTTATCTTGATGAAATGGGTGGAATGGCCATCTCCATCCCAAAGATATTTACAATGTTCACTGTCTTATCGATGGCTTCCCTTGCATTACCGGGCATGAGTGGTTTTGTTGCAGAATTAATCGTTTTTTTTGGAATAATTACCAGTCAAAAATATTTCTTAATTTCCAAAATTTTAATTATTTTTGTAATGGCAATTGGAATGATATTAACTCCTATATATTTATTATCTATGTTACGCCAAATGTTCTATGGATACAAATTAATTAATGTAAAAAACTTTTCTTTTTTTGATTCTGGACCCCGAGAGTTATTTCTTTCAATCTCTATTCTTCTACCCATAATTGGTATTGGGCTTTATCCTGATTTTGTGCTCTCATTAGCAAGTGACAAGGTCGAATCCATTTTATCTAATTATTTTTATGGATAGTTTAATCAGAAGTACTCAATGATTCAAAAGGTTCTCACAATACAAAGGCCAAAGACTTCTTCTGATTACAATTCAATTTAATACTTTTTTTTTTTCCTTAAAACTATCCATAAAAATAATTAGATAAAATGGATTCGACCTTGTCACTTGCTAATGAGAGCACAAAATCAGGATAAAGCCCAATACCAATTATGGGTAGAAGAATAGAGATTGAAAGAAATAACTCTCGGGGTCCAGAATCAAAAAAAGAAAAGTTTTTTACATTAATTAATTTGTATCCATAGAACATTTGGCGTAACATAGATAATAAATATATAGGAGTTAATATCATTCCAATTGCCATTACAAAAATAATTAAAATTTTGGAAATTAAGAAATATTTTTGACTGGTAATTATTCCAAAAAAAACGATTAATTCTGCAACAAAACCACTCATGCCCGGTAATGCAAGGGAAGCCATCGATAAGACAGTGAACATTGTAAATATCTTTGGGATGGAGATGGCCATTCCACCCATTTCATCAAGATAAACAAGCCGAATTCTATCATAACTCGTTCCTGCCAAGAAAAAAAGTGCAGCGCCAATAAATCCATGCGAGATTATTTGTAAAATAGCTCCATTAAGTCCAGGATCCGTTATAGAACCAATACCTATAATTATAAAACCCATATGAGATACAGAAGAATAGGCAATTCTCTTTTTTAAATTACGTTGACCGGGAGATGTTGAAGCTGCATAAATTATTTGGATTGTACCGACTACCATCAACCAAGGAGAAAACATAGAATGGGCGTGAGGTAATAATTCCATATTGATTCGAACCAACCCATATGCTCCCATTTTTAATAAGATTCCAGCGAGAAGCATACAGGTACTGTAATGTGCCTCGCCATGGGTGTCAGGTAACCAAGTATGTAAAGGGATAATCGGCGATTTGACGGCAAAAGCAATAAGAAATCCAATATAAAATAGTATTTCGAGTGTCACAGGATAGGATTGATTAGCTAATAGTTCTAAATTTAATGTTGGTTCGTTCGAACCATATAAACTTATACCTAAAACGCCTATTAATAAAAAAATAGAACTTCCTGCAGTGTATAAAATAAATTTTGTAGCTGAATACAGACGTTTTTTTCCACCCCACATGGATAAAAGTAGATAAACTGGGATTAATTCTAATTCCCACATAATGAAAAAAAGTAAAAGATCCCGAGAAGAAAATGATCCTATTTGACCGCTGTACATTGCTAACATCAGGAAATGGAATAATCGGGAATCCCGAGTAACGGGAAAAGCCGCTAAAGTAGCTAAAGTAGTAATAAATCCGGTCAGTAAAATCGTTCCGATAGAAAGTCCATCTATCCCCAGTCTCCAGTAAAAATCAAAAAAATTGATCCATTTATAATCTTCGGACAGTTGAATTAATGGATCGTCCATTTTAAAATTATAACAAAAAGCGTAGGTCGTTAGAAGCAGTTCTAAGATACAAATGCATATTGTATACCACTTATTGACTTTATTTCCCCTATGCGGGAGAAATAACATTAATGAACCGGCAGATATTGGAAAAACAACAATTATTGTTAACCAAGGAAAATCATTCGTGGTAAAGACAAGATACACCAGGTCCAAAGAACGCGTACTCAAAAAAATAGATAAATAAAAAAATATAATTTAACTTTTTTGAGTACGAGTACTTGTCAATAAAAAAAAATAAAATTTATTCCAAATTTATTCAAATGAGGTTTTCGGTAACGTATCAATAAGCTAGACCCATACTTCGAGTTGTTTCATGCCATAAATAAACTCGAACGCTCAAAAAATCCGTTGGACAGGCGGATTCACATCTCTTACAACCAACACAGTCCTCAGTTCTTGGAGCGGAAGCTATTTGCTTAGCTTTACATCCATCCCAAGGTATCATTTCTAATACGTCTGTAGGGCATGCTCGGACACATTGAGTACATCCTATACAGGTATCATAAATTTTTACTGAATGTGACATAGGATCTATAGTTTTTTGAATGTCATAAATTTTCAATCTAGTAAACTTCTAACTAAAATGATATATTAAAATACTAGATGAAGCAATGATTTCCTTTACTAGAATTTTTGTAATAAATTCTGGCTCAATTGATAAAAAAAAAGGGCTAAAATACTTTAATTTCTTAGATTTTCACAAATATAATCTAGTTAAGTCAAAACCTATTATATATATGCCAATTTTCATCTATAATTTTTGATTTATGCTACTTATTTAATAAGGTCGATTGGTTGATACGAGTTGATTTTCTGTTACGATAAATTGAGGAGACTATAGCTAATCCAATAGCTGCTTCAGCGGCTGCAATTGCTATAACAAAAATGCAGAAAATATTCCCCTTTAATTGGGAATTATCAAAAAAATCCGAAAATGTTACGAAATTCATATTAACTGCATTGAGTATAAGTTCAAGACACATAAGAGCCCTAACCATATTTCGACTCGTAATCAATCCATAAAGACCAATCAAAAATAAATAGGCACTCAAAACAAGTACATGTTCGAGTATCATTCAGCAACTCCTTATCAATTTTGATTCATTTCAATATGAATAATAAAAATAATTCACCGGATTCAATCAACTAGAATAAAAACTATATTAGGGAAAATTTTTTCAAATATATATCAAATATAAAAATGGAGAGTTAAAATCTGAAATAGTATTCAATCAAATGTAATTGAATGAACGGAAAAAAATATCATAACATACACAAAAAAGTTTTTTTTTGTTTTTACTAAATTAGAATTAGAACGTTTTTTATTGACGAGCCACAGAAATTGCACCTATCAAGGCAACTAAAAGAATTAGTGAAATGAGTTCAAATGGAAGAAAAAAATCTGTTGATAAATGAATTCCTATTTGTTGACTATTACTTATTAAATCTTGCTCGAGAATCTGGTTTAATCTTGTAGTCCAAATAACCCCGTACCAAGACGTATCGAGAATAGTAGAAATTAATGAAAAAAGAATAGTTGTACAAACCAATGAAGTAATCCCATCCCCAACGGTCCACGGATTAAAATCTGTGGAATATTCTGAATCATTCATGAACATCACAGCAAATATGATTAAAACATTTATGGCCCCTACGTAAATAAGGAGTTGTGCGGCAGCTACAAAATGGGAATTTGATAGAATATACAATAAAGATATACAAACAAGAACAAATCCTAAGGAAAAGGCTGAAAATATTGGGTTGGGAAGTAATACCACTCCCAGACCTCCTACGAGAAGACCGGGTCCCAGAAAAACTAAAAGAAAATCATGTATTGATCCAGGCAAATCCATTATATTATTATAAATTAAGAAAAAAATAGAAACCCTTTTCATGACCTTATTAATTTAACCGGGGAATTCTTTTTAAATATGTTTCTAAAATGTTTCTAATAGAGTGAAATTAGAATCGAATGGATATGAATTGATGTAGATACAATTATTAGTAACAGTCCCCCCCCCCCCTTTTATTTTCAAGTGTATTTCCACCTATCTATTTCAAGAAAGTAATTACGAATATATTAAAAGAATGAGCCTTAATACTTAATATTCTTATATAAATAATATACAAGTTTTTCATTTAATTTTTTATATAATTCAATAATTTTGAATTCTTTTTTTTTTATAAAATTGATGGGTTTATCCGTTTTTTTTTTGAGGTGAATTCAAAATTGTTCGAATGGTGTAATCGTCAATTACTGACATTGGTAAACGACCTAAAGCTATTTGATTATAATTCAATTCGTGGCGATCATAAGTTGAAAATTCATATTCTTCAGTCATTGACAAACAATTTGTTGGACAATACTCAACACAATTACCACAAAATATACAAATTCCAAAATCAATACTGTAATTAAGCAATCGTTTTTTTCGAATATTAGTTTCCAATTTCCAATCAACAACAGGCAGATCTATAGGACATACTCGAACACATACTTCACAAGCAATGCATTTATCAAATTCGAAATGGATTCGACCGCGGAAACGTTCCGATGTTATTAATTTTTCATAGGGATATTGAATAGTTACAGGTAAACGATTTGTGTGGGATAAGGTAATCGTGAAACCTTGACCAATATACCTTGCAGCTCGTAGGGTTTGTTGACCATAATTCATGAACCCAATTATCATAGGAAGCATATTGTAATTATCTATGAATAATTTTCTCTTTGTTTCTTTCTCTTGGTTAAAACAAGTAATGAATCCGTTGGATTCGTTTGCAATTTAGAGTGAAAAGAGTTGGAAAGAAGTTGTTAATAATAGATTACCAAGGGAAATAGGTAAAAGAAATTTCCATCCAAGATTTAATAGTTGATCCATTCTTAGCCTAGGTAAAGTCCATCTTGTTGCGATAGAAATGAACAAGAACAAATAAGTTTTCGCTAATGTAATAAAAATACCAATTGTTGTTCCAAAAATTTGATCCCTTTCAAATAGCTCCAAAATAGATATATACGGGATAGAAATATTCCAACCGCCTAAGTATAAAACTGTTACAAATAATGAGGAAATTAATAGATTTAGATAAGAAGCAACGTAAAATAAACCAAATTTGATACCTGAATATTCAGTTTGATAACCTGCTATTAATTCCTCTTCCGCTTCTGGTAAATCAAACGGTAACCTCTCGCATTCTGCTAGGGAAGAAATTAGAAAAATGAGAAAACCTATAGGTTGACGCCACAAATTCCATCCCCAAAAACCATATTTTGATTGTGCCTCAACTATATCAACTGTACTTAAACTGTTAGATAATCCTAGTCGGTGATAACATTACTATTCTCACCGCTATTACAAAACCGTACATGAGGTCTTCGCCTCATACGGCTCCTCGGGGGTCATAAATAAATCTAAGGACCAGATTAGTATTATTTAGATGGATATGATGTGTTCTAAAATAAATGAAATATAAATATATCTGGGGTCCCAAATTATACCAATGGAATTCTGTCTGCTCAAATTCTAAGAATTAAAAAAAGCGCTTCGGAATTCATCTCATCCTTTACAAATTTAAATTTCTATTTGTTGAGTAATAACTTAAATACTTTAATAAAATACTCCTTGTAAAAAAAAAAGAGGTATTTCAGCCCATCGTGGTTTTCGATTACGAAAAAGGATTAGATATCCTATTAGTTTATTATTCATGACAGAAATTCTATTTTATTTTCGAAATATATGAAAAAAATATCCTTGTTTCATTCCTATTCTTCTTTCTTTTTTAGAAAAAAAGTTGGTGGACTTAAAAAATAAAGGATTATTTCGTTTCTGATAGTCATTACATTTATCGGTGGATAGGATCATACTCTGAATCGGAATCTTGGGGAGTACTGTTTGATCATTTCTACTAATTTCAAGCCCCAATTAACCTTCTTTTTTTTTTGTTATCTTATGTTATGCATAAATATCCTTTTTTATTTGGTTAATCTCTATTACAAATTCTTTGTGTATTTTGGTGTTTCTAACCATCCACTTATTTTTACCTAATTGCCGCTCACTTTGTAATACATGTATGTTAATCTATATAACTGATAGTGAAAACGTCATACGGTTAATATTTTTAACCCGCTTCAAGCCAGGATGACTAATCAACCAACCTCGGGGTAAAGTGATTCTTACATTTATTTCCGTTTAACCTTTGTACATAGGAAATGAGACTCAATTTTTCTTTTTACTGCTAATTTATGAGCAGTTTTTTTCACTCATATATAACTATCAAATTCCTTTTATTAAGATTAACCCGAAAGAGAAATATCTATATATTCCGTTTTTAACTTAATTCGTCTAGAAGAAACAGAATAGTACAAATAAACGTCTATATTTCAACGAATCGCACGTAGAGATATTGATAAAACACATAGAGTTAATGGTATTTCATAACTAATCGATTGGGCAGCAGCTCGCAGACCACCTAAAAAAGAATATTTATTATTTGATCCATATCCTGACATAAGAAGTCCAATCGGAGCAATACTTGAGATGGCAATCCATAAAAAAATACCGATATTGAGATCCGCTAAAACAAGGTGATTGCTAAAGGGAATTACTGAATAACTTAGTAAAATTGAGATAACTGCTATAGATGGTCCAATACTAAATAAAGGAGTGTTTCCTCTAGATGGGCGAAGATCTTCTTTTAAAAGTAGTTTTGTCCCGTCGGCTAGAGCTTGAAGAATTCCCAATGGGCCAGCGTATTCAGGTCCAATACGTTGTTGTATCCCTGCAGATATTTCTCTTTCTAACCAAACAATTACTAGTACACCCGTTACGATTCCCAATACAAGAGAAAATATAGGGATAAATATCCATATGAGCTCATAGACCTCTTTTAAAGATTCCAATCTAACAAAAGAATTTATAGTTTGTACTTCTGTTGCATAAATTATCATTTTAACGATCAACTTCTCCCATAATTATATCTATGCTACCGAGTATCGTCATAATATCAGCCAATTTCATTCTTTTAACTAGTTCAGGAAGAATTTGCAAATTAATAAAACCCGGCGGTCGGATTTTCCATCTCCAAGGAAAACCACTTTGATCTCCTATGAGAAAAATGCCCAATTCCCCTTTTGGAGCTTCAACTCTTACATAAAGTTCTTGTTTTGATAATTCAAAAGTCGGAGAAGGTTTTTTACTAATGAATCGATATTCAAAATCATTCCATTCTGTATTCCTTTTTCTATCAAAGCTTCTGCTTTCTAAATTCTCATAGGGACCCCCCGGAAGTCCTTCCAGAGCCTGTTGAATAATTTTGATGGATTCTGTCATTTCGTTAAGTCGTACTAAATAACGAGCTAACGAATCTCCTTGTTTTTGCCACTGAATTTCCCATTCAAATTCATCGTAAGACTCATAACGATCAACTTTACGAAGATCCCATGGTATTCCGGACCCGCGTAGCATTGGTCCGGATAAACCCCAATTTATTGCTTCTTCCCCACCAATAATCCCAACTCCTTCAACCCGTTCTAAAAAAATAGGATTTCGTGTAATCAGTTTTTGATATTCAACAACCTCTGTTAAAAAATAATCACAAAAATCTAAGCATTTATCTATCCAACCATAAGGTAAATCAGCCGCTATTCCTCCAATACGAAAAAAATTATGCATCATTCTCATACCGGTGGCAGCTTCGAATAGATCATATATAAATTCTCGTTCTCTGAAAATGTAGAAAAAGGGAGTCTGTGCACCAATATCTGCCATAAAAGGGCCGAGCCATAACAGATGAGAAGCTATACGGCTCAATTCCAGCATAATTACTCTGATATAGCTGGCCCTTTTAGGAACTTGAATATTTCCCAACTGTTCGGGTCCATTTACTGTTATTGCTTCTGTAAACATAGTAGCTAAATAATCCCATCGCGTTACATAAGGTAAATATTGTATAATTGCTCGGTTTTCCGCAATTTTTTCCATTCCTCTGTGTAAATAACCCAATATTGGCTCACAGTCAACAACATCCTCACCATCTAGAGTAACAATTAAGCGAAGAACGCCATGCATGGATGGGTGGTGAGGTCCCATATTGATTATCATAAGATCTTTTCCTGTAACGGGTTTCTTCATAAGTTTTTCCTTGATTCGTTCTGGCATGAATTAGATTGTTGAAAAAGAAGTTTATCAAAAAATTCAAGATCTAAAAAATTAACTAAATTCACAATTTTGGAATTTAACGAGTTTTTAATTCCCGAATATTCAACTGATTAATTAATTCTTTATAACGTACTCTATTTTTTTTTGACAAATAAGCCAGCAGTCGTTGACGTTTTCCCAGAATTTTTCGTAGACCTCTCTGAGATAAATAATCCTTTCTGTGCAATTCCAAATGTGAAGTAAGTCTTCGTATCTTATTAGTGAAACTGAATACTTGAAATTCAACAGATCCTCTGCTTTCTTCTTTTTTTTCTTGAAATGAAATGAATGTAGTTTTTATCATAAAAAGAAATCCTTCCCTTTTGAATATGAATTGTAAAGATATGAATTTTACTGATCAGTAATAATAATGGTAGGTTTTTTGTATACGGATCTGAATTTAATTAGAAACTTCTTAATTTTCTAAAAAAAAAGTCTAAATTTAGATTAAAAAGAGGAGGATTCTGTTAATTTATTTATGGATCTGCTCCAATAGATATCTTATGTCATTGATGAAATTCATTTCATGTATAAAGATTCCAATTTTGAAAATCCCTCATATTTATCAATTGTTTTCATATATCGCAACTTATATATTATATATAGTAAAAAAGATCTATCATTAATTACTTTGAAATCGCGTATACATATGTATTCTTATCATACTGAAATGAGTTCCGTTAGTAGTATTAAACCAATAGCGATTCATACAAGCTAAATCTTCTAATCTAAAATTGGGCCAAAGAAATGATTTTAATTTAATTAGGTTATTTTTATCCTTATCAAGATCTTTCTTTTTATGCAAAACTGTGGTCAAGTTTTGAATATTCTTATCAAATCTTAAATTTCTATCCCTCGCATTTTTTTTTTTTAAGTTGAAACAAATTAGAATTCGAAATTCTCTACGTCGTTTAGGGGGTAGAATTATTTCTGGGACAAAGAAATCATAATTGTTTTTTTTATCAATATAGCTTTTTTTTTTTTTTTGTATCTTGTAATATGAGAATGAAATTGTCCGGCGTTTTTTACAGACAAACGGACAGGTTCAATAATCAATATTCCTTTTTTCATTAATTTTGTAAAAGTGAAATTCTTCTCAATCATTAGAATATCCAGGCTCATCTCTCCTCTTTCAATAGAAGATATCGCTATCTCGTTTGGGTTTTTTAGTCTAACTAAGAGACAATATACTTTTACATTATCGAGAATTTTTTGATTAAAAAAAAAATTCCATCGCAATTGAAAACGCGAATACCTTGTGAGAAATAAATCAAGTTCCGCTTCGGTATTGCTTTTGTATTGTTTTTTATTTTTACGTTTTTTTATCTTCGATTCTGCATAATTTTCTTCAATCCTTTTTTCGTCGTTTGATAAAACTAATTCAGGATTTCTTTTTTTTTCTTTATCTGATTCAAGCTCTCCTTCACCTGCTGATTCTTTTTCTTCTTTAGTTAGATTATAAAATCGAAGGGATTTTTTTGCATTTGATCCTATAAAACCTTTTTTCTTTAGAGTGATCTTTTTATTAACACTTTTTTTTTCAGTAAAATTGAAAAGAAGTAATTTAATTGGTATGACCCATGGTTTCATTTTATATGTACTAGAAAATAAGAAAAATTCCGGAAAGAAAAAAAATTCAAAATTTGTTACACGAGGATTTAGTATTTCTTCATTCATTCCCATCCAATCAAAAAAGTTTCTTTTTTGATTGGCAAGACCCGGCGGAGTTATTTTATCAATTCTTTGATAATTCTGAACTTGAGTCTGACTATATATTTTTTTACTTGTGGTATCAACCCGGGGCTCAATATTTAGTTTTTTTATAAACCAAAAGTGGAGAATTCTCCAATCTAAATATTTTCTATACCCAACTTCCCCTATACCCCGAATATTATATTTTTCTAGAAAACAAGAGACTAAACAATTATTTGGAGTAATCCCTATAGAAGACATGTCAAAATTTTTTTCTGCAGAATTAATAGATTTGTAGCAAAAAAAATTATATATACAATCTTTTTTTAATTTTTTTTTTTTATTTAATAATGAGTCGGCCTCAAAAAATTTTTGTTTTTTGTAATTATCAAATTTGTTTTTTTCATATGAATCTTTTTTGGTTAAACTTGGATTTAAAACTGGGGAGTCTTGGTTTATTTTCTTTTTCCATTTTTGAGTTACTAATCTAGCCCATGCAATCTGAGGTAAATTGTATTGAGAATGACTTCGTAACCAGTTTTTCCATGGATTTACTTCAGAAAAACAAAAGGTTTTGTCTTTCAATTCATAATGAAAGATTCCTTGTTCTTGAAAAAAATCCTTTAGTTGATTCTTAACAAAAGAGGATGTTATGGATATGTTATATT
>CACVBM020000748.1:0-10665 GCA_902728155.2 Microthlaspi erraticum
ATGTTTGAGACCGTCACTCATAGTCATGTGTAGAACCTATTAATCCATGTTTGGTAAGTATGGGTCCATCTAGTTCATCTTATACACTACAAGTGAGTTTCCACAATGTGGAGTCACAGAGGTACATTTCGGACTCCTTACCTCTTCCGGTTCCCAAATTTGGTCCATTTGATGTTCCTCCCTTGGATTGAGACCGTTTCACTCATGTTTGTCCTCATAGTCATGTGTAGAACCTATTAATCCATGTTTGGGTAAGTATGGGTCCATCTAGTTCATCTTATACACTACAAGTGAGTTTCCACAATGTGGAGTCACAGAGGTACATTTCGGACTCCTTACCTCTTCCGGTTCCCAAATTTGGTCCATTTGATGTTCCTCCCTTGGATTGAGACCGTTTCACTCATGTTTGTCCTCATAGTCATGTGTAGAACCTATTAATCCATGTTTGGGTAAGTATGGGTCCATCTAGTTCATCTTATACACTACAAGTGAGTTTCCACAATGTGGAGTCACAGAGGTACATTTCGGACTCCTTACCTCTTCCGGTTCCCAAATTTGGTCCATTTGATGTTCCTCCCTTGGATTGAGACCGTTTCACTCATGTTTGTCCTCATAGTCATGTGTAGAACCTATTAATCCATGTTTGGGTAAGTATGGGTCCATCTAGTTCATCTTATACACTACAAGTGAGTTTCCACAATGTGGAGTCACAGAGGTACATTTCGGACTCCTTACCTCTTCCGGTTCCCAAATTTGGTCCATTTGATGTTCCTCCCTTGGATTGAGACCGTTTCACTCATGTTTGTCCTCATAGTCATGTGTAGAACCTATTAATCCATGTTTGGGTAAGTATGGGTCCATCTAGTTCATCTTATACACTACAAGTGAGTTTCCACAATGTGGAGTCACAGAGGTACATTTCGGACTCCTTACCTCTTCCGGTTCCCAAATTTGGTCCATTTGATGTTCCTCCCTTGGATTGAGACCGTTTCACTCATGTTTGTCCTCATAGTCATGTGTAGAACCTATTAATCCATGTTTGGGTAAGTATGGGTCCATCTAGTTCATCTTATACACTACAAGTGAGTTTCCACAATGTGGAGTCACAGAGGTACATTTCGGACTCCTTACCTCTTCCGGTTCCCAAATTTGGTCCATTTGATGTTCCTCCCTTGGATTGAGACCGTTTCACTCATGTTTGTCCTCATAGTCATGTGTAGAACCTATTAATCCATGTTTGGTAAGTATGGGTCCATCTAGTTCATCTTATACACTACAAGTGAGTTTCCACAATGTGGAGTCACAGAGGTACATTTCGGACTCCTTACCTCTTCCGGTTCCCAAATTTGGTCCATTTGATGTTCCTCCCTTGGATTGAGACCGTTTCACTCATGTTTGTCCTCATAGTCATGTGTAGAACCTATTAATCCATGTTTGGGTAAGTATGGGTCCATCTAGTTCATCTTATACACTACAAGTGAGTTTCCACAATGTGGAGTCACAGAGGTACATTTCGGACTCCTTACCTCTTCCGGTTCCCAAATTTGGTCCATTTGATGTTCCTCCCTTGGATTGAGACCGTTTCACTCATGTTTGTCCTCATAGTCATGTGTAGAACCTATTAATCCATGTTTGGGTAAGTATGGGTCCATCTAGTTCATCTTATACACTACAAGTGAGTTTCCACAATGTGGAGTCACAGAGGTACATTTCGGACTCCTTACCTCTTCCGGTTCCCAAATTTGGTCCATTTGATGTTCCTCCCTTGGATTGAGACCGTTTCACTCATGTTTGTCCTCATAGTCATGTGTAGAACCTATTAATCCATGTTTGGGTAAGTATGGGTCCATCTAGTTCATCTTATACACTACAAGTGAGTTTCCACAATGTGGAGTCACAGAGGTACATTTCGGACTCCTTACCTCTTCCGGTTCCCAAATTTGGTCCATTTGATGTTCCTCCCTTGGATTGAGACCGTTTCACTCATGTTTGTCCTCATAGTCATGTGTAGAACCTATTAATCCATGTTTGGGTAAGTATGGGTCCATCTAGTTCATCTTATACACTACAAGTGAGTTTCCACAATGTGGAGTCACAGAGGTACATTTCGGACTCCTTACCTCTTCCGGTTCCCAAATTTGGTCCATTTGATGTTCCTCCCTTGGATTGAGACCGTTTCACTCATGTTTGTCCTCATAGTCATGTGTAGAACCTATTAATCCATGTTTGGGTAAGTATGGGTCCATCTAGTTCATCTTATACACTACAAGTGAGTTTCCACAATGTGGAGTCACAGAGGTACATTTCGGACTCCTTACCTCTTCCGGTTCCCAAATTTGGTCCATTTGATGTTCCTCCCTTGGATTGAGACCGTTTCACTCATGTTTGTCCTCATAGTCATGTGTAGAACCTATTAATCCATGTTTGGTAAGTATGGGTCCATCTAGTTCATCTTATACACTACAAGTGAGTTTCCACAATGTGGAGTCACAGAGGTACATTTCGGACTCCTTACCTCTTCCGGTTCCCAAATTTGGTCCATTTGATGTTCCTCCCTTGGATTGAGACCGTTTCACTCATGTTTGTCCTCATAGTCATGTGTAGAACCTATTAATCCATGTTTGGGTAAGTATGGGTCCATCTAGTTCATCTTATACACTACAAGTGAGTTTCCACAATGTGGAGTCACAGAGGTACATTTCGGACTCCTTACCTCTTCCGGTTCCCAAATTTGGTCCATTTGATGTTCCTCCCTTGGATTGAGACCGTTTCACTCATGTTTGTCCTCATAGTCATGTGTAGAACCTATTAATCCATGTTTGGGTAAGTATGGGTCCATCTAGTTCATCTTATACACTACAAGTGAGTTTCCACAATGTGGAGTCACAGAGGTACATTTCGGACTCCTTACCTCTTCCGGTTCCCAAATTTGGTCCATTTGATGTTCCTCCCTTGGATTGAGACCGTTTCACTCATGTTTGTCCTCATAGTCATGTGTAGAACCTATTAATCCATGTTTGGTAAGTATGGGTCCATCTAGTTCATCTTATACACTACAAGTGAGTTTCCACAATGTGGAGTCACAGAGGTACATTTCGGACTCCTTACCTCTTCCGGTTCCCAAATTTGGTCCATTTGATGTTCCTCCCTTGGATTGAGACCGTTTCACTCATGTTTGTCCTCATAGTCATGTGTAGAACCTATTAATCCATGTTTGGTAAGTATGGGTCCATCTAGTTCATCTTATACACTACAAGTGAGTTTCCACAATGTGGAGTCACAGAGGTACATTTCGGACTCCTTACCTCTTCCGGTTCCCAAATTTGGTCCATTTGATGTTCCTCCCTTGGATTGAGACCGTTTCACTCATGTTTGTCCTCATAGTCATGTGTAGAACCTATTAATCCATGTTTGGGTAAGTATGGGTCCATCTAGTTCATCTTATACACTACAAGTGAGTTTCCACAATGTGGAGTCACAGAGGTACATTTCGGACTCCTTACCTCTTCCGGTTCCCAAATTTGGTCCATTTGATGTTCCTCCCTTGGATTGAGACCGTTTCACTCATGTTTGTCCTCATAGTCATGTGTAGAACCTATTAATCCATGTTTGGGTAAGTATGGGTCCATCTAGTTCATCTTATACACTACAAGTGAGTTTCCACAATGTGGAGTCACAGAGGTACATTTCGGACTCCTTACCTCTTCCGGTTCCCAAATTTGGTCCATTTGATGTTCCTCCCTTGGATTGAGACCGTTTCACTCATGTTTGTCCTCATAGTCATGTGTAGAACCTATTAATCCATGTTTGGGTAAGTATGGGTCCATCTAGTTCATCTTATACACTACAAGTGAGTTTCCACAATGTGGAGTCACAGAGGTACATTTCGGACTCCTTACCTCTTCCGGTTCCCAAATTTGGTCCATTTGATGTTCCTCCCTTGGATTGAGACCGTTTCACTCATGTTTGTCCTCATAGTCATGTGTAGAACCTATTAATCCATGTTTGGGTAAGTATGGGTCCATCTAGTTCATCTTATACACTACAAGTGAGTTTCCACAATGTGGAGTCACAGAGGTACATTTCGGACTCCTTACCTCTTCCGGTTCCCAAATTTGGTCCATTTGATGTTCCTCCCTTGGATTGAGACCGTTTCACTCATGTTTGTCCTCATAGTCATGTGTAGAACCTATTAATCCATGTTTGGGTAAGTATGGGTCCATCTAGTTCATCTTATACACTACAAGTGAGTTTCCACAATGTGGAGTCACAGAGGTACATTTCGGACTCCTTACCTCTTCCGGTTCCCAAATTTGGTCCATTTGATGTTCCTCCCTTGGATTGAGACCGTTTCACTCATGTTTGTCCTCATAGTCATGTGTAGAACCTATTAATCCATGTTTGGGTAAGTATGGGTCCATCTAGTTCATCTTATACACTACAAGTGAGTTTCCACAATGTGGAGTCACAGAGGTACATTTCGGACTCCTTACCTCTTCCGGTTCCCAAATTTGGTCCATTTGATGTTCCTCCCTTGGATTGAGACCGTTTCACTCATGTTTGTCCTCATAGTCATGTGTAGAACCTATTAATCCATGTTTGGGTAAGTATGGGTCCATCTAGTTCATCTTATACACTACAAGTGAGTTTCCACAATGTGGAGTCACAGAGGTACATTTCGGACTCCTTACCTCTTCCGGTTCCCAAATTTGGTCCATTTGATGTTCCTCCCTTGGATTGAGACCGTTTCACTCATGTTTGTCCTCATAGTCATGTGTAGAACCTATTAATCCATGTTTGGGTAAGTATGGGTCCATCTAGTTCATCTTATACACTACAAGTGAGTTTCCACAATGTGGAGTCACAGAGGTACATTTCGGACTCCTTACCTCTTCCGGTTCCCAAATTTGGTCCATTTGATGTTCCTCCCTTGGATTGAGACCGTTTCACTCATGTTTGTCCTCATAGTCATGTGTAGAACCTATTAATCCATGTTTGGTAAGTATGGGTCCATCTAGTTCATCTTATACACTACAAGTGAGTTTCCACAATGTGGAGTCACAGAGGTACATTTCGGACTCCTTACCTCTTCCGGTTCCCAAATTTGGTCCATTTGATGTTCCTCCCTTGGATTGAGACCGTTTCACTCATGTTTGTCCTCATAGTCATGTGTAGAACCTATTAATCCATGTTTGGTAAGTATGGGTCCATCTAGTTCATCTTATACACTACAAGTGAGTTTCCACAATGTGGAGTCACAGAGGTACATTTCGGACTCCTTACCTCTTCCGGTTCCCAAATTTGGTCCATTTGATGTTCCTCCCTTGGATTGAGACCGTTTCACTCATGTTTGTCCTCATAGTCATGTGTAGAACCTATTAATCCATGTTTGGTAAGTATGGGTCCATCTAGTTCATCTTATACACTACAAGTGAGTTTCCACAATGTGGAGTCACAGAGGTACATTTCGGACTCCTTACCTCTTCCGGTTCCCAAATTTGGTCCATTTGATGTTCCTCCCTTGGATTGAGACCGTTTCACTCATGTTTGTCCTCATAGTCATGTGTAGAACCTATTAATCCATGTTTGGGTAAGTATGGGTCCATCTAGTTCATCTTATACACTACAAGTGAGTTTCCACAATGTGGAGTCACAGAGGTACATTTCGGACTCCTTACCTCTTCCGGTTCCCAAATTTGGTCCATTTGATGTTCCTCCCTTGGATTGAGACCGTTTCACTCATGTTTGTCCTCATAGTCATGTGTAGAACCTATTAATCCATGTTTGGGTAAGTATGGGTCCATCTAGTTCATCTTATACACTACAAGTGAGTTTCCACAATGTGGAGTCACAGAGGTACATTTCGGACTCCTTACCTCTTCCGGTTCCCAAATTTGGTCCATTTGATGTTCCTCCCTTGGATTGAGACCGTTTCACTCATGTTTGTCCTCATAGTCATGTGTAGAACCTATTAATCCATGTTTGGGTAAGTATGGGTCCATCTAGTTCATCTTATACACTACAAGTGAGTTTCCACAATGTGGAGTCACAGAGGTACATTTCGGACTCCTTACCTCTTCCGGTTCCCAAATTTGGTCCATTTGATGTTCCTCCCTTGGATTGAGACCGTTTCACTCATGTTTGTCCTCATAGTCATGTGTAGAACCTATTAATCCATGTTTGGGTAAGTATGGGTCCATCTAGTTCATCTTATACACTACAAGTGAGTTTCCACAATGTGGAGTCACAGAGGTACATTTCGGACTCCTTACCTCTTCCGGTTCCCAAATTTGGTCCATTTGATGTTCCTCCCTTGGATTGAGACCGTTTCACTCATGTTTGTCCTCATAGTCATGTGTAGAACCTATTAATCCATGTTTGGGTAAGTATGGGTCCATCTAGTTCATCTTATACACTACAAGTGAGTTTCCACAATGTGGAGTCACAGAGGTACATTTCGGACTCCTTACCTCTTCCGGTTCCCAAATTAGGTCCATTTGATGTTCCTCCCTTGGATTGAGACCGTTTCACTCATGTTTGTCCTCATAGTATGTGTAGAACCTATTAATCCATGTTTGGGTAAGTATGGGTCCATCTAGTTCATCTTATACACTACAAGTGAGTTTCCACAATGTGGAGTCACAGAGGTACATTTCGGACTCCTTACCTCTTCCGGTTCCCAAATTTGGTCCATTTGATGTTCCTCCCTTGGATTGAGACCGTTTCACTCATGTTTGTCCTCATAGTCATGTGTAGAACCTATTAATCCATGTTTGGGTAAGTATGGGTCCATCTAGTTCATCTTATACACTACAAGTGAGTTTCCACAATGTGGAGTCACAGAGGTACATTTCGGACTCCTTACCTCTTCCGGTTCCCAAATTTGGTCCATTTGATGTTCCTCCCTTGGATTGAGACCGTTTCACTCATGTTTGTCCTCATAGTCATGTGTAGAACCTATTAATCCATGTTTGGGTAAGTATGGGTCCATCTAGTTCATCTTATACACTACAAGTGAGTTTCCACAATGTGGAGTCACAGAGGTACATTTCGGACTCCTTACCTCTTCCGGTTCCCAAATTTGGTCCATTTGATGTTCCTCCCTTGGATTGAGACCGTTTCACTCATGTTTGTCCTCATAGTCATGTGTAGAACCTATTAATCCATGTTTGGGTAAGTATGGGTCCATCTAGTTCATCTTATACACTACAAGTGAGTTTCCACAATGTGGAGTCACAGAGGTACATTTCGGACTCCTTACCTCTTCCGGTTCCCAAATTTGGTCCATTTGATGTTCCTCCCTTGGATTGAGACCGTTTCACTCATGTTTGTCCTCATAGTCATGTGTAGAACCTATTAATCCATGTTTGGGTAAGTATGGGTCCATCTAGTTCATCTTATACACTACAAGTGAGTTTCCACAATGTGGAGTCACAGAGGTACATTTCGGACTCCTTACCTCTTCCGGTTCCCAAATTTGGTCCATTTGATGTTCCTCCCTTGGATTGAGACCGTTTCACTCATGTTTGTCCTCATAGTCATGTGTAGAACCTATTAATCCATGTTTGGGTAAGTATGGGTCCATCTAGTTCATCTTATACACTACAAGTGAGTTTCCACAATGTGGAGTCACAGAGGTACATTTCGGACTCCTTACCTCTTCCGGTTCCCAAATTTGGTCCATTTGATGTTCCTCCCTTGGATTGAGACCGTTTCACTCATGTTTGTCCTCATAGTCATGTGTAGAACCTATTAATCCATGTTTGGGTAAGTATGGGTCCATCTAGTTCATCTTATACACTACAAGTGAGTTTCCACAATGTGGAGTCACAGAGGTACATTTCGGACTCCTTACCTCTTCCGGTTCCCAAATTTGGTCCATTTGATGTTCCTCCCTTGGATTGAGACCGTTTCACTCATGTTTGTCCTCATAGTAATGTGTAGAACCTATTAATCCATGTTTGGGTAAGTATGGGTCCATCTAGTTCATCTTATACACTACAAGTGAGTTTCCACAATGTGGAGTCACAGAGGTACATTTCGGACTCCTTACCTCTTCCGGTTCCCAAATTTGGTCCATTTGATGTTCCTCCCTTGGATTGAGACCGTTTCACTCATGTTTGTCCTCATAGTCATGTGTAGAACCTATTAATCCATGTTTGGGTAAGTATGGGTCCATCTAGTTCATCTTATACACTACAAGTGAGTTTCCACAATGTGGAGTCACAGAGGTACATTTCGGACTCCTTACCTCTTCCGGTTCCCAAATTTGGTCCATTTGATGTTCCTCCCTTGGATTGAGACCGTTTCACTCATGTTTGTCCTCATAGTCATGTGTAGAACCTATTAATCCATGTTTGGGTAAGTATGGGTCCATCTAGTTCATCTTATACACTACAAGTGAGTTTCCACAATGTGGAGTCACAGAGGTACATTTCGGACTCCTTACCTCTTCCGGTTCCCAAATTTGGTCCATTTGATGTTCCTCCCTTGGATTGAGACCGTTTCACTCATGTTTGTCCTCATAGTATGTGGAGAACCTATTAATCCATGTTTGGGTAAGTATGGGTCCATCTAGTTCATCTTATACACTACAAGTGAGTTTCCACAATGTGGAGTCACAGAGGTACATTTCGGACTCCTTACCTCTTCCGGTTCCCAAATTTGGTCCATTTGATGTTCCTCCCTTGGATTGAGACCGTTTCACTCATGTTTGTCCTCATAGTAATGTGTAGAACCTATTAATCCATGTTTGGGTAAGTATGGGTCCATCTAGTTCATCTTATACACTACAAGTGAGTTTCCACAATGTGGAGTCACAGAGGTACATTTCGGACTCCTTACCTCTTCCGGTTCCCAAATTTGGTCCATTTGATGTTCCTCCCTTGGATTGAGACCGTTTCACTCATGTTTGTCCTCATAGTAATGTGGAGAACCTATTAATCCATGTTTGGGTAAGTATGGGTCCATCTAGTTCATCTTATACACTACAAGTGAGTTTCCACAATGTGGAGGCACAGAGGTACATTTCGGACTCCTTACCTCTTCCGGTTCCCAAATTTGGTCCATTTGATGTTCCTCCCTTGGATTGAGACCGTTTCACTCATGTTTGTCCTCATAGTCATGTGGAAACCTATTAATCCATGTTTGGTAAGTATGGGTCCATCTAGTTCATCTTATACACTACAAGTGAGTTTCCACAATGTGGAGTCACAGAGGTACATTTCGGACTCCTTACCTCTTCCGGTTCCCAAATTTGGTCCATTTGATGTTCCTCCCTTGGATTGAGACCGTTTCACTCATGTTTGTCCTCATAGTAATGTGGAGAACCTATTAATCCATGTTTGGGTAAGTATGGGTCCATCTAGTTCATCTTATACACTACAAGTGAGTTTCCACAATGTGGAGTCACAGAGGTACATTTCGGACTCCTTACCTCTTCCGGTTCCCAAATTTGGTCCATTTGATGTTCCTCCCTTGGATTGAGACCGTTTCACTCATGTTTGTCCTCATAGTCATGTGGAGAACCTATTAATCCATGTTTGGGTAAGTATGGGTCCATCTAGTTCATCTTATACACTACAAGTGAGTTTCCACAATGTGGAGTCACAGAGGTACATTTCGGACTCCTTACCTCTTCCGGTTCCCAAATTTGGTCCATTTGATGTTCCTCCCTTGGATTGAGACCGTTTCACTCATGTTTGTCCTCATAGTCATGTGTGGAGAACCTATTAATCCATGTTTGGGTAAGTATGGGTCCATCTAGTTCATCTTATACACTACAAGTGAGTTTCCACAATGTGGAGTCACAGAGGTACATTTCGGACTCCTTACCTCTTCCGGTTCCCAAATTAGGTCCATTTGATGTTCCTCCCTTGGATTGAGACCGTTTCACTCATGTTTGTCCTCATAGTAATGTGGAGAACCTATTAATCCATGTTTGGGTAAGTATGGGTCCATCTAGTTCATCTTATACACTACAAGTGAGTTTCCACAATGTGGAGTCACAGAGGTACATTTCGGACTCCTTACCTCTTCCGGTTCCCAAATTTGGTCCATTTGATGTTCCTCCCTTGGATTGAGACCGTTTCACTCATGTTTGTCCTCATAGTAATGTGGAGAACCTATTAATCCATGTTTGGGTAAGTATGGGTCCATCTAGTTCATCTTATACACTACAAGTGAGTTTCCACAATGTGGAGTCACAGAGGTACATTTCGGACTCCTTACCTCTTCCGGTTCCCAAATTTGGTCCATTTGATGTTCCTCCCTTGGATTGAGACCGTTTCACTCATGTTTGTCCTCATAGTAATGTGGAGAACCTATTAATCCATGTTTGGGTAAGTATGGGTCCATCTAGTTCATCTTATACACTACAAGTGAGTTTCCACAATGTGGAGTCACAGAGGTACATTTCGGACTCCTTACCTCTTCCGGTTCCCAAATTTGGTCCATTTGATGTTCCTCCCTTGGATTGAGACCGTTTCACTCATGTTTGTCCTCATAGTAATGTGGAGAACCTATTAATCCATGTTTGGGTAAGTATGGGTCCATCTAGTTCATCTTATACACTACAAGTGAGTTTCCACAATGTGGAGTCACAGAGGTACATTTCGGACTCCTTACCTCTTCCGGTTCCCAAATTTGGTCCATTTGATGTTCCTC